>VHZZ01000690.1:127184-150181 GCA_009801015.1 Silene noctiflora
GACATGCTTCCTGAAGAACACACATTCAGAGAAATGATAGGCAAGTTAGGGGCAGTTCCGCGCTCTTATTCTGCTGTCCATCTTCCTGCATACTTAATACAGAATGCTGAAAAATTCAAGTTTCTTTTACCAGGAAATTGTATTAGAGAAAGTGGCTAAGCGCCCAAGTTTCGGAAAATATCAAGGTTTTAGTATTAGTGTACATGACGAAAATTGCACAGTTTTTTGTCGGAACTGACCTTCAACCGGGATACATACAAGGGCATCTAGCCCGTTTGAAACCCGGTTGATTAACGATTTTACTTAAATGATTTCGGCCGAGTAAGCGACTAGGAGGAAGAATGACCTGTAATTTTTATTTTTGGTTGTTTAGAGATCATTTGGGTAGATGTTTGACTGCAATGTGAGTTGCATTACTAATTTGATTTGTATATTCCAGATTGATTAATTATGGCATGTGAGATGGGAATTTTGTAATGCATACGTTAGACTTTGGTTGACTTCGCGTACTTAAGAAATTTCACTTGAACGGTTAAAAAGAGTGATTCTTCAATTCCTTGTGATGAAAACGTGCTTCTGATTACACAATGACCTTCACTTAACTTATCCCGTTTATAACCGATTCTAGAAAATTGGGTCAAATACATTTCATGTAACTAGACAACTTATCAAAGAAAAGCAGATAATAGGAATATCTCCGTTTTAAAAAACAAGTATAGATTGTTTAATGATTGTTATGTTCAATTGTCGATACCAATTCTAGTGAGAGTTGACTAATTAGAAGACAAGTATATATAGTTAAATAATTTATGGTTGGTGTTGTATTAAAACGTAAAGAAATGATGGTAGAATACTTAAAAAAGGCATATTCGGTATTCCCCGTAGTTGTGGACAAATATCGAACGTGACTATTATTGGTTGCATTTCTCCATTATTATTAAAAAAATATTAATATGTACGAAGTACGTATTTGTTTGACTTGGTTCTGCTCGTATCATTATGATGAGATAATTTGTACGAAATATTTCGTACTTGCTTCAACTCGGCATTACTATGATTACAAAAGGTTTTATTTAAGATGGGTTATATATAGTATTAGATAAGACAAAAATAAAATGTCTTAGAATTATAATAATAATAAGATATTTGTTTTATTTATACTAGTAGGAATGTATATATTATTTGACCTGGTCAATCTTTTGAGAAACAAATCTTGCCTATTGTATACCTTATGAGTTATGACCTATGTCATGTCGAAAATTTGGTGGATTTCCATCTTGCAATTCTACTTGGCAGAACGGCAAATAATGAGGATATAAGTAAATGGTTGCGATAGTTAGGGAGACTATTTCATATCACCGCGTATTAGTTTTAAAGCTTAAATTTCTCATTTTCGAAGAACTATTTTAAAAGAATGTTAATTGTTAATATTATTACTTTCTTCAATTCATCAACCATTTACTTACTCGTGTACTTTTTATATTAAAATTATGATTATTTAAAATGTTCCAGAGTAAAATGTGAATTATTGAGAGGAAACGAAAGGAAATAGAAAGAGGAAAATGAAGAGTATCGAAATGTATCGAAATGAGTTATTACGAGGCGATTTTATTAATTAATTTAGAAAGTCTAATGACGGAGTCACATAGCCATTTCAATTGTGAAGTATCAATCATTTGATGCATTTCTCAGCCCAATTCTCATTTCGGGTCATTCGAAAATCGTCTTTTTCATATTAATAACTGGAGCAAAAATGGCAACAAGCTCAATCAAGGATGCACCCGGTTTTGACCCTTGTCCTAATTCGAGGCCCAATGGCCCCAAATCAGTCTATGTCATGCAAACAACGGTCAATATGGTAACTTGGGAGAGTTTTGAACACTTTTGTCTGGGGCTTGTGAGAAAACAAGTCTATGCAAAGTTGGCTTAAGGACACTTCCAAACTATCTCAATTGGCACGGTTTCAAGAACAAGTACAATGTCTCTTTTAACCTTTTCTCTTTTGATCAAACAAGCTCCAAGGCTTCTCCTGGCAGCATTTTGAGTCCTAGGACAGCAGCACGGCCCCTTATGCAGCTCAAGGAAGTCAAATTATCATAAATAAGCAAGGGCAAACAAACAAAAGGAAGATTGTCTTGTTAGTTTACTTTTATGCTTTATTGTTTTATGTCCTTTTCAATTTCAGTTTGTGTAAAGCCTTGGCTGCCGTTTTCTTGTATGGTAGCAGTTCCTTTTGTGGCCCTTAGATGAGGCTTGTAATGTAAGGTCAAAATTGTAATGCTTGGTCTATACAAACCAAACAAACCTCATGTTATTTTTCAAATTTGATTAAGTTAAAACACAAGTTTGAAAACATTGTTTTTCTACTTTAATTCCTTGCTTAGTGCTGGAAAATTCTCCTCTGCTTAGTGCTTGGATTATCTCCTAGGCTTTGAATCTTGGCTTAGTGCTTGATTCAAGTAATATCCATTCACTCAATTCCAATCATTTATCCTTGTGTTTGTCTCGGCCAAAACAGGTTGTTTTCTCTTATTAATTTGTAGTCTTTATGTTTCAATCCAATAACACAAAACTAAAATTGCGTACATCTGACCCCTTAATTAACATTTTGATTATAAGAGAAGGGCTAGGGCAATGTTTGGACTAGGTTACACATCCCAATCCCCATGCGAGAGGACATGTATTCACACTAAGTCAACGTGACTATGGGTGACTAAAACTCTTATATAGTCAATACAATATTGAATAATTGTTTAATGTATTTGAACTTGTAGTAACATCGCTGTAAATACGACAACATGATGATGCTTAGATTCGACATTAGCTTTTTTTTTTTCCTTTCTTTTATTATGTCAAAGATGAATGAATACTCCCGTCTTAAATAAGAATTTGTGTTTCTCACATGCGAGGACATGCATTCTGGCTAAGTCAACGTGACTATGTTTGTGATTTAAGTGTAATTACCGGTTCATTTGGCGTAATTTAAGGTTGTTTCATAGATGGGTAATTTCTAAATAATATATTGCGATTTCGGGAAGTACGAAGTGTACACTCGCTTAATTATTTAAGGAATTACGAAATAGTTTTCGTTCGAATAACTGAGTCGGAAATTAAATTTACCGCGTAAATATCAATCTTACGGAATTTTTAAACGCATTGCAATGAATCAGAATAATTCAATGGTTGCAAACTTACCATGGTTGGGGAATTCATTCCCCTATTTCCCCTCTTGCTTATATAAATAGCCAAAGAATCAGATGAAAATTTTACAGAAAAAATTTCATCTTTTACATCTTAGAAAATCGTAACAATCTACACAAAATACTTCTATTTTACATCTATGGTTTTTGTGCCAAAAATCAGAGGGTACCGTCTTATCTCAATAGGAAGTTCGATTGCACCCAGACACTGATAAGGGTCGGATTATTCTATTAGGAAAGCGGAGTCAATTCTATATGATTAACTATTGTCAATTCATATTCCCGCAACACAATTTCCTAACCGACTATGGGTGACAAAGCCTTTTATTTTGGCTGTAAAATACTAAAATATTGATGTAAATTGTAAATAGGACAACATGATGCTGCTTAGATTCGGCATCATTTATTTTTTAAAGAAATTTTCATTATTGGAGATTTGGCACTACTTTGACTATTTAAACTTGCTAACTATTTTGCATTTTTTTTACCAAAGCGTCTCCCTTGTGACGGGTCGGATCCGAAGACGGATAATGCCACTCATAAAACAAATAGGGGGACAAGGTGGGGGCACCCCCCACTTGCTTTCCTCTCTCCTCTATTTGGGCATTTTATCTCACAAAATGGTACCCGTCTTCTCATTTGTGATGGATACTTTCCGTCACAAATGAGAATTTGCCTTTTTTTACTTGGCCTACAAATGAGAACAAAATGAGAACAAAATTGCAATAAGGTCAAAAAATAAAAATAAAAAAATACAGCAAAAATGTATTTAACTATCAATTCAGTAAATGTCATTATAAAAATTTACTCCAAATAAAACTAATAATTAGTCCAGTGTTTGTTACGAGGTATTTGGTTTTTTAGTGTCACGATTGTTTGTTATGCTTTCTATTTCAGAATGGTTTTAAAGTGTGAAACGATTATCCACTTAATTGAATTAAACATAGAATGTGGTCCATTTATCATTCAAATGTGCTTTATAAAGTAAACAAATCGTCAAGACAACCAAGAGATATTCTCGCTACATACCATGATAAAATTTCGTAAGAATAATCATTCCATAATAAGATGAAAGTGAATTTCTTAAAATGTTTTTGTGTTTTTTTTACAAAAGTGTCTTAATGTTATACCTCATTCATAACCACTACGCTAAGGCATTTGATTACCGTAATAGGCGAGAAGTCGAGAACATGCAAATAACATTTGCTAATAAAGTTTGTTTTATGCAAGTGAGTTTTCATGTTCCATTAAGAAACTTTTTCTAATTTAAGCATGCAATTGTCATCTTATAATGACTCCAAATCCAATTCAATTTTTATATCGATCGATTATTGAGTGGATGCTCAAACGTAACTCAATATAAAAGAAACAGGGGACACGAATCTAAAACTTATTTTTCTATTTTTATCCTAAATCCTAATTACTAAACTAACACATTTTCAGCTAACTTGTCTTTACATTATTATTTTGTACATTTGTAAATTATCAAGGCTATATTTCCCCTTTATTGTTTGGTTGAAATATTCAATTCAATACAATTTTAAAAAAATAAAAGGCTTTTTCTTTTGCATGCAAATCAATATTTTTATTCATAAAAAACAGCTAAAAAGTACAAGGCTTTTTCTTTTTGCGTGAGAATATTCTCTATTATTTCACATCATAGCACTTGTTTACGTCAAATTATGTCAATTTCAAATATTATTTGTATCAGTCGTGTTTAACGGTAATCACAAAAACTTCAGAGAGACGGTCTCTCAATAATGTTATTAAGAGACCTTTCACATGATAGGGGGGAGAGTTATTTAATTTTGGTTTTCCATGTTATGTCTCCCACTAATTTAGTGGGAGACCTACTGAAGGGTAATGGACTTAGTTTGAATTCACACATCACAAGATTATCTCCCATTAAAAACGTACCCGATACAATTCGACCCATAAGGGCATTAGCAATAGACAAACCTTTAAGAGGTTTGTTCTTATGTCACATAAGCTAATATACAAACTCATTTACATACAAACCTCTTACCAACAACAAATAAACCTCTTTAAGATTCATCTCATGGACCACTAAACTTTTTCTCCTCAACACTCATCACCAACAATAGAGGTTTGTTGACAAACCTCTAAAATAATGGACATGTCATCCTACAAACTTCTTGATGAATCTCTATTGCTAATGCCCTAACAAGGCGAAAATGATCCGATATAATGTGACCCATATCCAAAATGGCATAAACTAAATATGGCCTGATACGAGAAAAAAAAAAAAAAAAAAGGCCGAAAATGAACTATATGACCTGACCTGAAATATGTAACTCATAACCCAACCCAAATACAAATCACGCTCGAAATAACATGAAACAATTAATACGATAACTAAATATAATAAATATTACTTGTGTGTCCTTCTCTAACAATAAATTCGGATAAATTAACGGTAAAAGTTGAGATAGATAAACTACTAGAGTCAAACAGGGACAATAAACACGGAATTGAAGTAGGACGCTAGTATCGTCTAGGTGTTTCCTTCTCTAACTCATTATACCACACCTGATCATCTCTATTGCTCCGTATAAACTAAGAGCGAGCCTGTAGGGTGAATGTCCTAGCGTGAATGAGGCATAGGACTTCCGGAAGAAGGTATTACTACACACGAGTCTTCAAGCCAGTACTAGTAAGTTTCTAAGCACGTTCTCAAAACACTCATCGACGTTTATAGAGACAAGGCTTCAACTCGGGCCATTCAATCTCCTTTGATTTTGCATGTTTGTCCTGGTAAAACACACAGCGAAAAAACACGAAGACAAAGATTAATGTCCACAAACATTAGGCAGTAAGCACTGAAGAAAATGTGACTTTAAAGAGAAGGTAAAATTATTAATATGATAGAAAGGAAGATGTTAAGAGTCGTTCAGAGTTCAAACCTTTTTCTTGAAGTACAGCATGATAAACATTTTATTTGAGAAATCCTGCAAATTAGAGGTCGAATTATGAAACCTAGTAAAACGACCAGTAAGTAACATCTCTACTGATATGGGTATCGGCTGACCTGGCAAACAAGTCAATCGGGCTGGTCCATTGGGATTTGGATAGTTTTGGCCTTTTGGGTATGTTTGCATTCAGGTCAGAAACAGTCATTTCTGATACGGGTACGCTTTGGGTGGCTATTATCGAATCCCTGATGGGTAAAAGTAATTTAATCCCATAAAAATTTGGGTTGAATTGGATAGTATTGGGTCAAGTTGGATTACAATTTACAAGTCATAACTGGGTGCAGTTAAATCAGGTTCGGTCATTTACAATGGGCCAGGCCAGTCTGCCATGTATAGACACGTGATGAAGGTGTAAAGTTGCAAACAGATGATTCCTTTGCCTCTTCTAGTCTTCTGTATTTAAACCGCTGAAAAAAAATACCTTGGCACTTGTTGTAAATCCCAGTTCACAAATAGCCTTAGCAAATTTGTCCGGATCTGCTCCTCCTGTGTTTGGATCAAATCTACTCTTTACTTCGGCTATCAAAAGCCAGCCACTGTTAAAAAAAAGCAGGCATTTGATCAAAACATAAATTTCAACCAATAACTCCAATGTAAGATATTACCTTAGCTTAAGAACCCGATGAGCTTCCAATATATAACTAGGGAAATCGGTTCCCATAAGAGAGAGGCAAAACACAGCGACATCTACGGATAAAGAATCGAGGGGTGTCTGCAAGATAAATTCTTTTTAAGTGTTAGCAACTTGGACATCTCAACAAGAGCCATGTTAAATTCATTTACAAGACACTATTGAACTTGAGACTGAGTATAAATATATTGTACATTTTAGTCCGGAAAATAAGAGAACATTTTTGACACCCAATGGCTTAGACCTAATGATTTACATCTCAACAAGAGCCGTGTTTGCATGTATAACTTGTATAAGCACATTTTATGAATTGAAAAAATAAAAACAGTTCGGGCTCCTAAATTCCTAATATCTTTGTGAGACGGTATACTATTAACATAATGTGAGTCCAACCAATTCAATTAGACTCCCCAGTTCCCCACCTATATCCCCATAGCCCACTAAAAAATTAAACCTCATAACATGTGTAATGTGTTGGTCTAATGATAAATCATCGTCTCGTATGAGAAATTGTGTAGATCTGCTGATTACATTCACAACAGAAACACGTTAACCCTCTGTTAAAATACAAAGAGGGACGGGAAGGAGAGTGATTGGGAAAGGGGAAGAAAATTTTCCTTCCAAATTTGGAAAATAAGCATATGAAACATCGAAATGAATGTTGAACCGGTAAAGAAAGAAAAATACTCCGTATATAACAAGAGTCCCTACATCAAGTCATAAACGGAGAAAGTAAGGAACATCATAAGAACACTGGAGAATTCAGGGGAACATACTTTAGCCATATCACATGCGATTACTGAAGGATCACTAGAAACAAGATCAATTGAATAGACTTTGTTCTTTACATTCTTTGCCAAGCGGGCATCACCTGAAACACATTAACTACATCACTTGGGAACATAGAATTCAAGCATAAGAAAGAATCAGCTGTCTCCAAACAACTCTATTCCTAGCTCATGAAAAAAAAAAAAGAAAAAAAAAAAAAAAAAAAAAAAAAAAAAAAAAAAAAAAAAAAAAAAAAAAAAAAAAAAAAAAAAACTGTATGGCAAGTGGTAACTACCAACAAGTACTCCCTCTGATCCTTTTGGATTACCCCATTTGTTCAAAGGTGGGACATGTCAGAATAAAGGGTAACGAATGAGCGTGTTTTTTCTTTCAATTTTCTTCATACATTCTCATAACTCATTCATTACCAATTTAGCACCTACCAAGGTGATATTAGAACCAAACCCTAAAGGGACAGCTCTATAAGCCAATCCTCTCTATTCATCCTCAATTTGAAAATAATTCCATTATTTACTCCCGCATATTACTTGAAACCTGAAGAGCCATAGACGTTGACATAATTTTAAATATGCAGATGAAGCCTCACCACAACCAAAATCGGCCACAACAAGAGAAGAGTCACGATCTTTCAACCATTTCATAATAATGTTGACTGGTAGCTCAGGCCAATGGGACATTTGCTCTTGATACCCTGCATGATACTGGCATGTAAGTGAAGACGATGTCATAACTCAGGTGTATCATTCAACTACATTGTTTTTGCAAGCTACTTCATATCAATTGTGTTAGACAGCAAACAGCTCAAAAAATATTTGGTCCAACATGAAACAGTTGATGTAAAAAGCAGAAGATGATACATCCATAGTCCCCCAGCACAAAGCGAACCGAGTGAAGGCCATCGTTAATTTTACTTTAATGCAATTTGTAAACTCGTCAATCATAAACACAACCTTGCAAATGTCAATAGACAACCATTCGAGACTGAAA
This sequence comes from Silene noctiflora, assembly GCA_009801015.1. Lineage (NCBI taxonomy): Eukaryota > Viridiplantae > Streptophyta > Magnoliopsida > Caryophyllales > Caryophyllaceae > Silene > Silene noctiflora. The sequence continues at coordinate 135,785 of VHZZ01000690.1, forward strand.
AAGACGGAAAGTGTAGTGCCATGTCCTGTTTTTCTCAGGACAGAATCGCTATAATTTCCGGCCTCTCTTTATTATAAGAGAACTGCTTAAAGGATACCTAATATTGGAGTATTTAGCCTAAAGTTCAAAACATGATTCTAACAAACCACCACAATATCAAACAAAAGGTAAGTGGTGAATTTGTAGCAAAAATAGGCGAACCAGATGAGTATTTGTTAGAGGTCTGCTTGTAGAAAAAAAAAATCACAATATATATATTAACAAAGCAACTAAAAATTTATGGACTTCCAAACCAGATACCTCCTCCCCCAGTGTCATTAATTCAGAAAAAGCATTCCTGAGCTTCAACAGAATAGAAGGAAAAATTCATCTATTTGCCGAAGTAGGCCCTAGCAAATCTAATAACGACCATAGACCATATTCTAGCATAACCAGTAAGTCTTGGCTAAGACGGGGTATCCGTCTTAAATCTTAAAACGGGTCAAATACTACCACGGGGTGTTAATAAAGACAATTTCTGGTTTCCTAGACAACTTGCCATGTGATTTGGTATGTAATGACCCGTCTTAAGGTTTAAGATAGATACCTCCGTCTTAAACAAGAATTTGTGCTAGCATAACAGATATCCGTACAGGGCTTCATAAGTTGTGTGGACTACTTAGAAGAGAAACTCGGTTTTGAAAAAAGAAGAGGAGTTATGACAGTTCACAGTTGCTCAACACAACTATAAATAAATAACAACTCCCTCCGCCCTGTCATTTGTTTACCTATTTCATTTATAGGTGTTTTGGTCATTTGTTTACCTTTCTATACTAGGTACATTTTTGAAGGGTAATTTGACCATCCACATAACCTAGTGTCCACGTGTCACTCAATAACAATACCCACAAATGGTCCTTCACCTCTCCTTGGTCTTTGTGTCAAAAACCAAAGGTAAACAAAATGACTGGGACATATGGAATTAGGGAGTACATTGTAAACAACTAAAACATGCAAATGATTCATTAATGCTGCTGAAAGTTGAACAAGTTAACAATACGTTCAGAATCCCACAAAGTATTCCACACTAATAGTAGAAATGTTTACACTAAGTCACCTTGTCAAATAAGGAAGGATTCTCATTGAAATACTTCAATGCTTCATTCCCACTGCAAGAAAAATATAATCAGAATGTAAGGTTTGGAAGGATAAAGCAGAATACTTCCTACGCTCGATAGGAGGATTGGTCGGTTTTAAATATTTTAGTTGAGATTGAGACTGATTCAACGCAGTCCAACTCCAATTGTTGAGAAACAGAGAGGTGATGTCAATAATGTATTTTGTTAACAATGGTTTAATCCATTTGGCCTAAAGCTGTGTCGTATCAAAGTGTTGGCGTGTTAGACATACACCACATGCAACAAAAGGAAGACACGATCCAATCTATCATAAAATTTGTCCCCGATATGATAACAAGCACCACTAGGATGTAAGTTCATCTAACTTCGCAAATATCTTTGGAGAAAATAGCCCTCAAAGTCAGCTAACCAATTGTCATCACAGCACTCAAATTAAAATTTAAACTGTAATGCACTTTCCTTGCATAGCACTAAAGTTAAGGCTTTCCTGCAACTATGGAGCTAGTTTGGCAAATAGCGAATTCAAACAGTAGATTCGGGCTCAATATACTCTTTAACAATATGTTTCTCCCTAAGAATATTCAACATGGTAGATTGCAACATTGATCAAATGACAATATTACCCTCTAATAAACCAAATACTCAATCATTAATACACTCCTTAAAACAATTTAAGCCCTTTCCATGTTCAAGCGAAACTTCCAAAAGGAAACTGTCTCCAATCTTTAACCTTCAATATGCGATACCTAATTCACTTAAAGTCCAGCAAATCGCGAACCGATTCGAGCATTTTCAACCACACGCTTACTTAACATATGTGTGAGAGGGTCTCTAAAATCGTATTATCACATATGGTCATATGGATACATATCAGATGTGGCGTATTCAATACGAATTAGGCAACCTTGTTTTCATACACCTAAACTACATTTTTTTTTGGAATTGGGTGGGCAGGGGAGGCCGCTTATTAGTAACTACACACATATCGAAGAACAAAAAAAATGTAAATTGTTTTTAGTCTAGTGAAGGCCCAATGTAATCATCCACCAAAAATCTTCACTGACAAACTCTAATTACGGCAGTACCTCAAGAATTCTGTATGACATATATAAATATAACACAAACATAAGAAACGGATAATATGAGATAACGGGGCGTTTCAGAAATTCTAACAAGAGCAATGGAGCATAACTACATACATTTAAAGCTTCTTACAGCCTGCCCGCCGCTATTCAAAATGTTTTATTATAAGTAAAATGCCTGGCTTCTATGTCAAATTTCGTGCAGACAAACACCAACAACAAGTGCTAATTCTCATTGCATAAAGTTCCATTTTTATTCAATTTTCCCCCTGAATCAAATGCATATGGAAACCCTAATTAAGCTAATTTGGTTAAAAGATTCAAACTTTCACGAACTATTACCAAGGAATAAAAATCCCACACAAGAATAATCACAAATACACAATGTAAAATAAAAAGACAAGAAAATTACGTGCAAGTATAGAGCTTTTCATTAAGCATCCTGAAATGACCTCCTGATAATCTGGCTTTCATCTACCAAAACAACCAAAACCCACATAAATTTAACTATAAAACAATACAATACGATGAAAAATACACAATTGAACCCTAATTTGATGATAAAAGTCGAATTAATTAGGATAAAAGGATGTAGAATGTACCTTGTCAAGGAAAGACGAGGGTTTTGAAGAAATTGAGGGTTTAGAAGAAGATGAAGATGAAGAAGTAAGTTGTTTGCCATTGTTATTGTTAATGGGTTTGTTTTGATTTTTACGTTGACCTCCTCTTCTCTTACGTTTCTTGGTTTGAACTTCTGACGCCATTGATTCTCAAGCTCTTGAGCTTTCGTTCTTAGTTTTGTGAATCACACACCCAGAAAATTTGAGAACAAACCAAGTAGTTTGGGTTTTAGGGTTTAGTTATTTAGAGACAACCCAAACCTAAACTAAACCGTTAAATGTTTATAATTGCAATTCGATCAATTAAATCGTAATTTTCAAGACTAATCTCATCCTTATAGACTAAAAGATTAATAAGTTTAGGCTTTAGGGCAATCCCACTCATTCTTCCCGCCACTGCTCCCTTGCGCAAAAATATTCTCTTTTAATTTCAGCAATAATATATTGTAGTCAATTAATAACTATCAATATATTATATATTATATATATATATATAAAAGATGTTTTTTTCGGAGCACGTGGTAGTCTCCAATTTTCTTAAAACACGTCAAATAATAAAATTTATTCTAAAGTAAATCTTAAATAAAAGATATAACTATTTTATTTTAAAGATCTTAAAGAAAAATATAAATATATTAACTGTATCAAGTGTTCTAATGAAACACTTCAAATATAAAATGATTCTAAAGTAAATCTTAAATAAAAGATATAACTATTTTATTTTAAAGATAAATCTTAAAGACCTCAAGTCAATTTTGGTTCACCTAATTTTCGGGTTCTATCATGTTGAGTTTCGGTGGTTCGGGTCGAGTAAACGGGTCAACTTTTGTCAGCTTTAAATCCTCCGAACGAAGCAAAGAAGAACATATAAACCTAAGCTAAAACGCAAACTCCTACTTGGGTTTGGCTTTTACGAGTATTTTCTAATACAAAGCCTATCAATAATACTCCGCCAAAGCTTTTAATATTTAGAGGTTGTATTTTCTTTATCCTTATATATCTAAAAGTTGTGATTTCCTAGAATTGTCATATACAATTATGACTACTAATTATTCTCTTGATATGTATAAGTTTTTCATAATCTTTGTCATGCACACTATTCTCTTGATATATACGTGCAATTTGTGGTTGTTAAGTTACTTGCATAGTTTTCTCTCTTCCAATTAATTTTATGGCTTAATTTTTGTTTTGTAATTGTATTTTTTTTTTTTTTTTTTTTTTTTTTAAGTTACAAATTTCTCTTATCTAGGCACAAATGGTTTGGAAATACAACAAAAGTGATAGACAAAGTTTGGGAGTTCATATGCAAATACAACATAACGTTTACAATAGTCAGTATATGCTCACAAGTTTAGTCAACTTTATCAACTTATCCTTTTCTCAATTGAAAATAAATACATATAAATTTCTAAAAATTACTATGTTACAATTTTCCAATTAGAATTAAGAAATGACTAATTATTAATTATTTACAATTTTTCTATTAGAATAAGAAAACTAATTTTTAATTTTTGTACCCTTATTATTTTAAAATTATTTACTTTTTCCAACTTTTCTGTTAGAATAAGAAACTAATTTTTAATTTTTGTACCCTTATTATTTTAAAATTATTTACTTTTTCCAACTTTTYTATTAGAATTAGAAGATTGTTTTTTAATATATGTATTTATAATTTTATATGTATAAAAACACAACAAAATTTATCACAATATTAGGCACCCGAATTAGTGTATCGTTGCATGGCAAACGAAAAATTATACTCCGTAAAAATCAACCTTAGAACATTAAAACAAAATTAATGCAATGCTATGACAAAAGTTACAGAAGTTGTCTTGTTCATATACCTGACTTTATATGATAAGAATTCATATATCTAAAATTTTTCCTATTAAATACGTTCCATATGATAAGAAAAATGTATATGAAGGATTTAATCCATGTAGTTCTCTTCATGTACAGTCTTTACTCATCAACAATTAGTTTAGTTTTTTTATTTGTTATCCTACTCAGTTTCCTATTTTCAATTAAATACTTTTAATTCCTACACGGTTTGTGAGATATATTTTTAGCATTTTCCACAAGTTTATTTAAAAATAAAACACTATTTAGTTACCCGTGCAACGCACGAGCATGAAATCTAGTACTCTTATATTTTCAGCAATAATAAATTGTAGTCAATCTATTTTGAGCAAAAAAAAACTACAATAATTGAAATTAAACCTCTTCTATTTTCAGCAAGAATATATTATAGTCAATTCATATTGTATAATAATTCTAATTTGAGCAAAAAAAACTTACACTAATTCCAATTAAACCTCTTGTATTTTCAAAAATATATTATACTCAATTAATATTGTAGTCAATCTATTTTGAGCAAAAAAAATACACTAATTGGAATTAAATACAGAATACGCAATACACAATATTTCCTTAAACTTCCCGTACATTTGATACGATCCTTTTCAACGGATCCTCATAGAAAAAATAAATCAATAATCCCTATATACTAAAATAATTAACACTACTTAAAAAGTCCCGCTCAATGTTATTATTACTCCCGACAAACTCTAACTAATGAAGTAAGTTGGTCCACTGTTAATTTAGTCCATTAATTTGGTTCAACTAATTAGGCATCTAAACTATTTTTTATATAACTCCCATGTAAAAATGAATTCTCAACTACTATAGCTGATTCCAGGGGCGTCTTAAATTTTTGGGAGGCCCTGTGCTAAAAAGTCGAAGTGGCCCATAAAATTATTTTATTATTATTATTATACGAGTATGTTCTTTTGCGGTCATTTTTTTGCGATAATACTTAATGAAGGTATGAATGAACATTGATTTTTCCGTTCTATCTACTAGGCAAAATTTTTGCCCTTGTCTGCCGTATTAAGATACTATTCACCAAGTCATCGTGCCTAAAAGTTTTGTAAATCATACATCATAATAATTCATACATATGTAAATCTAAGACGATATATGGTGGAGCATATTTTTAACGGTTTATGATAATACTTCACTATTACAAGAAATATTTTAATTATATATTAAATAAGCAAATTATGTTTCCTCACTCATAATAATTATATGAAAGTGGGTAAAAGGGGTAATTACTATCTAAAATTTATTTTATAATAGGGTACCACAAATAAATATGGAGTGATGAAAAAATATGGTAAAATAAAGTAGACAAAGTGAAGTAAAAAAAAAATCAAAGTGTAAAAAACAGATGTTATTAGTATTCGAACTTGGGTGGCTGAGAAATTAATTGTAAAATAATGACACTTCAACCACTAGACTATACACTATGAATGTCATTGTATCAATGTTCAAACTATATATCCGTGAAACTTCTTGTAATGAGGCCCCCAACTTTGGAGGCCCGGTTCTTGGGCTCCGCTTGCACCGGGCCTTAGCCGGCCCTGGCTGATTCAGAATTCGTCTCAATACAAAACTTTATAATAGTAGATTTATTAAATTACAACTTTTTCTAACACAACCATTTACAAATATCGTACTGTAGTACGAGACCTATACTAATACTAATTACTAATATCTACTAAAAGAATAGACATTCTGAAAAAATTTCCCGCCAAAGTACATCGACTCAAATATGGAAATAAATGGTTCTTTCATTAAGAAGATATTTTCTTTAAAATAATAGTCTTTTCATCAAACTATAATAATTTCAATTTCAATTAACTCTAAATTATACTCCTTTCATTAAAATAAAATAACATAGGTATCAAATTATAAACACAAATAAAATCTTTAAAATATGGACAGTTGAGTAGTGATATAATCTACAAAATTGCAAGAAATTAATGCTTATAAAAAAATATTTTCATTAAAATACATATTTTGTAACATTTTCTCTCAATTAGTTTTACATCATTTATTTTTTCAAATTAAAATACAATGAGGTAAAATATAAAAATTAATGAATTGTTATTTTAATTTTAAAATTGATATATTAAAATTTAAAACTTCTATATAAATCGTGCTTTATTGCGTGGGGTCTAAACTAGTTATAAAATAAATTGATTAGTAATTATTCTCACTTTGTTTCGGAGGAAAAATAATTGCTCGTCTGATATCATATATTTATATGTATGACAATTTAATCGCTTATGATAATTTAAAGAGTGCTACGTTGTAAAAAAATTTAGCCTTTTTTGTGATGAATCCAGACTTCAGAGAAAACTTCATCCTGTTTCAACTTCACTCTATCACTTTCATTTTTGTACATTATTTACAAGTAGGCATTCAATTTCAATTTTCTCTTAATACATACGTGAAAATATACTCACACGGGATCTTGTTTGATTCGTCTTTATGAGTACATTAAAAAATTTAGTCTTTTTGTGATAAGTTTGGAATTGATTGTATCTAGAGTGAATAATTGATCATCTATGTATAAACACAAATAAGTGCTACCCTAAAATTTACACTCTCTTAATACTGTTTGGTGCAAATTGATAATTAGTTAAAATTTTCAAAATTTTTCAAATTCTCCTTAATATTAACCTTTCCCCGACTTAAAATCCTAACTCTATCACTAGCGTCAACATGTTATAATCGACTCGAGTCACTTGACACAAGGGTCGTGGGTAGCTTTCGGCTTTACAATAAATCCAATGACAACTTCTTCACTTGTTACCAAAGCAACTCGTCTTGTCAAGACGCAGTGGCGGAGCCAGGATTTGAGCTTAGGGGGCGAAAATTTTTATGGGGGGCGAATGGGTTAAAATATAAGGCACACTCGAAAAAAATCGAAAAATTTAACTAAAAACTTCGAAAAATTCAACCACCAGGGGGGCGACCGCCCCTGCTAGCCCCCTAGCTCCACCACTGTCAAGACGCCAATTTAGTGTTTTCATTGACTTTTCTTACCCTTTAAAGAGATAATAAGTCTCCCTTGTGACGGGTATATCCGTCATAAACTTCTGACGGGTCAAAAATCATCCACATGGATGGAAAAAACAAAAGTAAGAGTGCCTAGGTAATCACAAAAGGTTTGTCTTTATCTTCACAAGTGAGTTTTATTTGACTCGTCACAAGCTTGTGACGGGTATATTACCCGTCACAAATGAAAATTTGTGTAAAAGAGCTGGATTTTTCCTTTTATAATATATTTTCTTCGTCTCGATCATTTGTTTATCTTTAATTTTGGCACAAAAATCAAGACAAGAGGAAAAGATCGATTATTGAATGACAAGTGAGCAAAATTGAATGTGGGTATCAAATTGTTCATCAAAGGTATTACGAAAATCGAAAAGTATACAATGGACTAAGATACCCAAAATAAAATAACTAAACAAACGATTGGGACAGAGAGAGTAATAATCGAGGAAGACATCTATGGTGTTACTCTCAGTTCGTTTTAATCATCTTTTACAAATAACAAAAGCTTGGGACGAATGGAGCATTATTCAGTAATATGTATAAATTAGTACCCTTTGTGTGCAATATAATGATAGTGGTGTAGTGGTAAGTTTAGGGTATTGATATTTTGTAGACCCGAGTTCAATTTCCACAAACAACATTATGTTGCTTTTTGGTCTCATTGCTTATTACATCTATGTAAGATTTATATTTATTTTTAATATTTTATTAAAATATATGTAATCTTTTACGATATTTAATCATGTAGGTATGACGATAAAAGAATATAATTACGTAAATAAACTCAACGTAATATCAAAATTATGGTTAAAAAATTTTGTGCCCTTCCAAACCAAAATTCCTGCGTCCAACCCTGATAACAAGTTCATTTCATAAACCAAAATGCTACCAGCCGGGAATACTATGATAGTTATACTGCTTATACATCGTTTCGAACTGACGACAAAGTATAAAAGATTAACTAAAGACTGTAAATTGAGATTTGTTGAGAATAATATTATGCAACTTTTGTACAACATGAATACATGATTTTGAAGAAATATCATATCCAATGTTCTTCAAATCTTTAAATAAGATAAAAAGTCAAATTAAAAGTTTGTAAAAGTAATACAAATAGGTAACTTTATCTACTAAAGTTGCTCAAAAAAATGATACCGAAAGGCAGTAGACCATGTTATCGCCACTTTTCGCCTATGTAGTCAATTTGTTCTTGTACTGAACTATACACCGTTGCTCCATCATTTGCCATCTGAAAAATCACAAAGTTCGTCCATCAAAAGCGGAAAATAAATTGGATTAGCGATAAAAATAATTACTTTGTGATAAACGATTTTTTTAATATGTGATCTAAAAGTACTCCACATGCTAAACTTAGGGTTTGTTTGATTCACATAGGAGAATTAAAATTCCCGGGAACTTCAAGTTCACATGAATTTCCAATTCACGCAAAAAGTGTTTGGTTTGCATGTGGGAAGTTAATTCATGTGGGAACTTCCAATGACCAAGGGGGGCTTGGTGAGTGTCCCAATGGAGGAAGTAGATTCATGTGGGAAGTTCTACTTTCCATGATTTTGGCAACCAAATAACATCATGCTTTTACACTTCCTAGAAAGTTTAAGATCCCATGATTTTAAAGGGCAACCAAACAAGCCCTTACTCAAATGAAAAGTTTAGTACGGACTTCGGAGTATATTTTGAAATGAAAAGTGATTTTCTAAGTCAGAATTTTTATTTATTATATTTATTGTATGAAACTTTAAACTTATATTTAAGTCGCTTTAATATGTGCCCTTTTTATTATTTAAGGCATATGTTAGAAAAATCGTTCACAAATTGATAAAATAATACTTTGTCATGTATTACGTCTTTTTTTAATTGACACCAATATAAAAAATAAAAAATAAAAAATAAAGATACGGTGTTTTAATTTTTTGAGTGAAATATTTAAAAACTTGGTTATGGAAAGGATTTATAATTTGAGTGCATTTATCGTTATGGATGAATAATTAATAATTTACCTTTTCCGTCGCACAATTTTGTGAGAAATGCAAAGAATACGATTAACAAGGCTATTCCAGCAATCAATCCAACAAGAATTGCAAGTGTCCTCTCAATTTCATCATCCTGAGATGAACCTGCATTTCATTATGCTCATCAGAAACTTTTAAAACACGATTAACATACAAGGGAGACGCTTTGTTTCAATACACTAATTCTCATTTGTGACGAACGTATCCGTCACAAATGAGAAGACGGGTACCAAATTGTGAGACAAAAGAACCAAATAGAGGAGAGAGGAAAGCAAGTGGGGGGTGTCCTCACCTTGTCCCCTATTCGTTTTGTGAGTGGCATTACCCGTCTTCATTTGTGACCCGACACAAGGGAGACGCTTTGTTTTCAATATATACACGATACATCCTGAATTCATTTATCTCGAGTCTCTCTAACTACCCCGCAATTTAGTGGAGCCATTTAGACACTACTCGAAAAATGTTATTGTTATAATTATATACATCTTGAATTCAAGCTTAAGGTACATATAATTATATACCACCTTGACTAATTAATATGTATAATATTATCACAAATTCTCATTGAAGACATACACTATCCGTCACAAGCTGAAGACGGATAGTGCCCTTCTTACAATATGCTCCATTTTCTCCCCCATTTGCCCTTTCACTTGGCTTATTATGAGAGAGGGATTATCCGTCTTCACCTTGAAACGAATAGTGTTCGTCACACGCAAGAGTCAAGACTCTGTGTAATATTATTATGGCATGCATGTGGACCAAGCCATGTTTCATTCACCAAACCCATCACCTACTCAAAGTACTCGAGCCTTTAACTTTATCGGTTCAAACGTCTCTTAATCTTTAACACAAATTCTTATTTAAGACGGATCTATCAATCTTAAATATAAAACAGGTTAAATAGATATTAAGACAAATAAATAATTAAAATTGCTAGAGATTAGGAAATGATATATAATAAATTTGTCACATCTACTTTCTATTATATAAAGTACAAAGTAGTACTTAACTTGTTTTAATCTTAAAACGTAAAAACAATATATCTGCCTCAACGTAATCTTTATAACTCATGAGGATAATGGAAATAAATCACAAATACATAAGTTGATCACTTTAGAATGGTGTTTCTTTTGACTAACACTATTGAAGAGATACAAATGGCATAAAAATTATAATTATTTGAAAATTGAAATCGTCTTAAGTTTAAAATAGTCTCTTTTTCTGACAGTGCGATTCTTTTTATACTGGCTTTATTAATTAAAAACTTAAAATAATTATGTTTTAAATTTAAAACGATTTTAAGCAAAATTAAACATACAAATACATGCACAATACATCATTTCTAGACTAAAGGAGCAAATTAAATTGGTTTTATAAAAGTATAAAGGTTATGTCAAATATATATTAACCACATTAGTTTAATTAATTGTCAAATTCTATGGAATTAATTAGTTTAATTAATTGTCAAATTCTATGGAATTAATTAGTTTAATTAATTGTCAAATTCTATGGAATTAATTAGTTTAATTAATTGTCAAATTCTCTAATATATGCAAATTTGCCTAAGTGATATTCTATGGACAATATTTATTTTCTAATTAATTAGTGTTCACTATATATATTTACTATTACACTATATTTATCTCCTAATTAATTTTATAACATCAATTATTATTTACCTTTTACATAAATAAGGCTAATAAAATATCTCATTGGAATTATATATGCAAATTTTCTACTCTTTTCAAAACGGAGGTAAACTACATTAGTTTAATTAATTGTCAAATTCTCTAATATATGTATCTGAAATACCGTGTATTTGCACGGTACTACACTAGGGTGTAATCAAACTCATTATCAACCAATAAAACTTGACTTACTTGACCTCAGATTAGTGGGCCGTTTGGCGTTGTTAGAATTCTGGCTAATATTAACCACGCTTTTATAGAAACAACGACTTTAGTAACATGCCGCCTACGTAAGCTTCATTAAATTATTGAACCTAAGTACAAATTTCCACGTAAAATAATTATCACAAATTCATACGCAATTATCACTCCTATAATCTTACTATTAGATACACAAATGTAAATACTTATGTCTACGTAAACTTATTTCGTTTTAGGTTTTCTTACTTTTTTAACGCATCATCTAAAAAAGTAAACTTAATTAAAAGGAACATAAAAACTTTTAGAGAGACGGTTTCACACATAATGGAGGAATGAAGTTATTTAAAATTCATTTTTCATATTATGTTTCCCACTAAATTAGTGAAAGACGGTATCTCCGGAGACTTACTGGAAAAAGAATGCTCGAGGAAAAATCATATTTGCATTTTTGATAAAAATAAACTTTTATCGTCATTGTTATTAGCTTGAGCAACAACTAAAAATTATTCTCCCTTAAGCTTATCAAATTTCCACACTTGTTTAAGTTAATGTTTGGAAACGTGAAATTAATAAGATTTACCTGATGTCAATCGTTAATTTTTTCAAATGGTGTTTAAGAACTCATAGAATTAAATCGGATTTGGAATTGGGTGAGACGAGTAAGGGTCGGGGTGAAATATGCCTTTTTGAGAATATAAATATTAACATTAGAAATAATTACTCACTCCATTTTTCTGTTTTGTTCTTATTTCATTAAAATATTCCTCACATACTAGAGAACTGAAAAATAAAAATAAAAATAAAGGGAGTATAAAATACTCTTATGATTTTATATTAATAAAAAATTAAGTAAAATTGCTACATAAAAATGAACAATTTGACAAGTCCAGGATTAGAGATTTAAAAATGACGAAATTGAAATGACTGATATAAAGTATAAACTAGGAATTTGAGAATTTCAAATTATAATTAGGTTAAATTAAAAATATAGAATTATGGAGTACAAAATTCAATTTTAGTTCTAGCAATGTTGTTCGAGTCTCTTGTTAAACCGTTTTTATACTAATATAATATTTCCTCCGTTTCAGTCAATAATAAAACCGTATCGAATAAAATACTATCAATGTCACATAACAATGTATTAGACTTATGTAAGACTGTATTATACAAGTGCTCGTGCATTTTTCTTTAAAATAGATTAGTCGTGTGACTTACCGTTAGAACCATACCAGTCGGACCTGTGACCGCCAACCGTAACCCTCACATAACACTTGCCCAAAAACACATCACCCGACCCAACCATCCCACAATCACCTTTAAACCGTTGTATCGCATACACCAAACAATCCTGACATTCTCCCACGCTCAAATCCCCAACACACTGCCCTACTCCTTTTACACCTCCCGACTCACCAACTCGGTAATACGACTCACTCAAACTCGCCAAATACCCCAACACCTGATCCCTCCGACTCACCAACTCGCCCGAGTCACCCCCACCGCACCGCTTCAACACGAGTGATTTATCCTCCACGCCGAGGAATGTCGCGTTGTCGTACTTGAGGAAGCAGCCGTCGAGCTGGAGTACCCCGCCGACCGAGTTAACACAGAGGGAGCCGAGTTGACTCACTGAGTTGCGGATACAGGTGGAGCAGGACGACTCGGGGAGGTCTCCCCTGCATTGGTAGACGCCGGAGATGGTGGCGGGGGAGGTGAGGGTGAGTTTGGAGAAGGGCGAGTTGGTGGCTGAGTTGACCAGGGAGGTGAGGAGCGAGTTGAGGGAGGCGGAGTATGCGGAGTTTTGGGAGTATTTTATGTGGGAGCAGCCGCCGTATATGTAGGTGGTTGGTGACGTGGAAGCAGTGACTAACACATGGAGGAGAGAGAATATGAAGAAGTAGGAGAGAGAAAGTGATGGAGTTGAGGTTGTCATTTTAATGGAGGTTGATGATGAAGAAGGTTTGAGGTGACAAAAATGGTGGAAGATTAGTTGTATTTATTTATGGGTTGGTTTGATGAAGTATCGAGAAAGAAAAGGTTGGGGAAAAAGTAGTGCATGTCTACGTAAGTATGCAGTAGGACTGTAGGAGTCTATTTTCAAGTACGACCCATTTTCTTTCGAGAATTTGTATGGGTTACCTGCTCCGAGTGTTAATGAGACGAGGCAGCTCGAGATCGGTTAAAGATCGGCTCGAGCTCGGGCTCAGCTTGAAAGCTTAACAAGTCAAGCCAAGCAAACGCTGGCTCGACTCGGGTCGAAAAGATCATGAGCAGCTCGAACTTGTGTTATTATTATATAAGATATTGATTATATTTTATAAAAATATTTTATCATAATTATATATTTGTATTACATATATCAAATGTCTCATCGATTTGTCAAATATTTTACATTTAACCTTCGAGCCTTGATGTAACACCCTCATACTCCAAAGTGCCTTACCAAGGTCACCTTAGGCATACAGATGCTACCTTCTCGGTTTCCCGAGGCAATGATAATCACAAGAGAATAAAGAAACAACTTTAAATAATAATTTAAGTGATTACAATGTTTACCAAAACTGTCTAACCAAAAACAATGCCAAAACCAAAGTCTCATAAGTCATAACTAAACTATCCAAAAGACACAGACTCAGCTGAAGTCTCTACTCGTGATGATCGTCCAACCATCCCATGCGCATATAGCTAAACCTGCTCAACATCTGCTCACCATCCCCGAATGGATCATCACAGTTTTCAAAACACGAATC
>VHZZ01000690.1:157426-172251 GCA_009801015.1 Silene noctiflora
TTACGAATTTAGCGAGGAAATTGGCTAGGGGAAAAACGAATTTAACCCCAAAAACATGTATATTTGGCGACTGAAAATGTAAATTTGGCGACGGATATCCGTCGCCAACCTTCTGCCTCTAATTTGTCATGGCGACGGATTTCAGTCGCTAATTTGGCGACGGATATCCGTCGCCAATGTTGTAATTTTAGCGACGAATTGGCGACGGATATCTGTCGCCAACCTTCTGCCTCAATGTTCGCCATGGCGACTGATTTCAGTCGCCAATTTGGCGACTGATTTCAGTCGCCATCCCTATTGTTCTGTTGCAAGATGTGGCGACTGAAATCCGTCTAATTATAAATGTCTGTCGCTAATTTGGCGACAGGGCTGTCGCCAAATTTGGCGACGGATATTCGTCGCCCGCTTTTTTTTAAATCCGTCGCCAAATTTGGCGACGGATATCCGTCGCCAACCTTCTGCCTCTAATTTGTCATGGCGACGGATTTCAGTCGCTAATTTGGCGACGGATATCCGTCGCCAATGTTGTAATTTTAGCGACGAATTGGCGACGGATATCTGTCGCCAACCTTCTGCCTCAATTTTCGCCATGGCGACGAATTGGCGACGGATTTCAGTCACCAATTTGGCAACGGATTTCAGTCGCCAATTTGGCGACTGATTTCAGTCGCCACTTCTATTGTTCTGTTGCAAAAAGTGGCGACAGCTATCCGTCGCTAATTATAAATGTCTGTCGCTAATTTGGCGACAGGGCTGTCGCCAAATTTGGCAACRGATATTCGTCGCCCGCTTTTTTTTAAATTCGTCGCCAATATTGGCGACGGATATCGGTCGCCAAAACCGACTAAGCCTAGCTACGAAAGGCGGCCGACTGGTTTTGGTCGCCAAATTGTAAAGGGCGACTGCCTTCGGTCGCCCTTAACAGTAACTCTTGTAGTGACTTAAGCCCCGCTCATCTTATCCGAGCGATAAACCTTGTTCATTAATGTGCACATCCCCTCCCGTGGTGGGTTCTACGGAGGGCGAATCAAGGGCGTGAATCCACTCCCGCAAGTGACTCCACTCAGCCGAGGACGCACCTCGCAACACTCTCCGATCACCACATCCACCATAACACAACAACATCCAAACAATCATATCATTCATATCATACCAACAACAATAACAACAATGTCATACAAATAAGACAGTAACTGAGTAGGAAAACCCTACCTGAATAACAATCACCAAAAGGCACTCAAGCAAGCTCAGAACTGATCCTCTACGAATCCATCTCCTATACAAATATATAATCACACATCACAACCCTATTACCAAAACCCCCAATTAACTCCCATAACTCCCAATTAAGGTTTAACTAACATTAACGAAAAGACACAAAAACAGTATGTAGAACTTACCCTCGAGACAAGGAACAATATGACGCAAACGGAACGGACAACCGACGACTCAAGCTCTAGGATTTGCAAATAACGCGAAATAGCAAAGTGACGATCTCTTGAAAGGTTTTGTGAAAATTTTGAGTTATGAATAATGAAGAAAACGACGGTTGTAATTACTTTATTAATCTCGCGTTATTAACAAAACCTAACTTAACCGGCCCGAGATATTAACTTACTCGATCGAGTAAGAAGGCTATTCGATCGGGCTATTCGATTGACTGACCCTTACTCGATCGAGTCCCCATAGTACTCGAACGAGTACCAAACACACAGACCCTGACTCTAAAAGACATAAACTTACTCGACAGAGTAAGTCCTACTCGGTCGAGTCACCAGAGGCAGGGAAAACCGTAGTATTACACTTGATATTGAAAATATCGGAAAAAAATAAAAAAATTAACCATTATATATAGGCTCGATTTGGCTCGAGGTCGCGTTAAAGTTTATTTGCAAGCTTGATAACGAGCACATTTTTTTCAAGTTCGGGTAAGCTCGAGATCGAGTTTTGGTTCTTGAGCACAAGCTGAGCAAGACCAAGCTCGGGCTCAGCTCGACTTATTAGCAGCCCTAGTTTCAATAACCAAACTACTACTATTGTCAAGAATGGTTGGAATTCCAAAATCGGTTTTATACTCTAACAACTGTATTTCTGCATTTCAGACATGACAAATTGACAATACTACTACAATTGTCATTTTGAGTAATCTATTAGGCCTTTTATAAATTTTCAAATATTTACTTTTATAATACGCCCTCCACACACTTATTTTCACCCCATTTTAATAAAATATTTTTCGCATATATTAGAAAAATGGGGTGAAAATAAATGTGCGAAGGGAGTACATTTTTTCACTTTAAACTCGATGGACTCATGGACATTAGGATTTCCCAAAATGAATCTCTTCAACCATCTTAATTTTTAACGGCCAAATAGAGTAATAGATCATTGAAATCTAATTATTTAACGCAAAATACCTATTTTATTAAATTGATGATTTGAGATCGATAGCTAAGAGCCTAAAGTGACTACACTAGTTCGGGTACAAGCTTGTGACGTGTTCACACCCGTTACAAATGAGAATTTGTGGGAATTAATATATCGTTGTATTATCCATGTGTATTGTGTAGGGCTTATTGATTTTCAGCGCGTCTTGCTGATAAGTGCCCGAATTAGTCGTATTTCCTTACTCTTTTCTTCTCATTTTAGCCCGATTCGCGCGGGTTTGCGTGCCCTTACGTGCATTTTGTCCCCCTATTTTCCGTACTATGACTACATGCCTCGCCTTGCAGGAATTGACGCGGAAATCGAGGAAATAGGAACCAGAGGGCCTGTTTCGGAACAAGGAAGGAAAGAAAAGGAAAAAATACTCTTCAGTAGCTCCCAGCCGGTCACCAACCGGCAGTCGGCCAGCCGGCTGGGAGATCATGCCTTAGAAGAAAAGAAAGAAGTGAAGAAGACCTCTCAGCCGATAGACCACCAGCGGCCGGTTGACCGGCTGGGAGTCCAGGTGGTTTGAGACTTTGGCAGAAATGTGGAGTTGAGGCAGAAACCCTCCCAGCCGGGTAGGCCACCGGCAGTCGGCTTGCCGGCTGGGAGAGCAAGAAGAGTGAAGAAAAGAAGAAAAGTGCAAATCAAGACAGAAAGTCTCTCAGCCGGTCATATCACCGGCGGCCGGTCGACCGGCCGGGAGCACCTGATGATATGTAAAGTCAACTCGCATTCAGCCTTGGTCAAGATCTCCCAGCCGGTCATAGCACCGGCAGCCGGTTGTCCGGCTGGGAATACCTGGTGACTTCAAAAGTGTGAAATCAAGGCAGAAAGTGTCCCAGCCGGCATGACCACCGGCGGCCGGTCGACCGACTGGGACTGTCTGAAGCTAATTCGAGGCCCATAATGCTTTTTGACCCAAATTTCTGAAGAACCTATATATACCCCTACTTAATTGTATTTGTACATACTACATTAGAGATATTTTGAGACACATTATCCTAGATACTTAACCCTAGATCTCAAATTTACTTTCATTTTATGCAACTTTCCTTAAGCCTTCCTTAATTAAGTCTTAATTACTTAGTTATTTAGCTAGAATTCATTAGTTTGCACTTGAGTTTTGGGTTTGTAATTGAAGATATTGGAAGATCTCTTCTCTTTATTATCAAAGACTCAAGCTTTACTCTTGTGTTGGTATAATCCTGTCCTTAATCTAGTTTGTTCTTCATTAGTTTACATTGCCTTTCATTTATTAGCATTTTATTTCATTGTTTTACTTGTTTATCTTAATCAAACCATGTCTACCATTCCATTCATGCTTCTTATTTCATTTGCCTATTTCTCTTTATCTATGTGTGAGTAGAATCCCTCTAGGGTTTAGGGGAACCTAGATAGTGTTTAGTTTTGGGTATAAGTGTTTGAAATAGGGTCTTGTGGTTAAATTCTCTAGCCTTCATTTACATGCTTGCAAGGTGTTTGATGATTTGTGTGTATGAAAGTTCATGCCTTTCTTCTACCCTTRTTTGRTTTACYTATGAACGAAAGTTGTAGGGATGCTTTTGTGCTTGTTAATGATTTGATTGGATGYTTGTGATRRCTTTGCGTCCGTCTTATGGAATAGCTAAGACATTAGTCTCATTCCTAGGYTAGTKTGCGACCCTTGACCTCCGACACCCTTGCCTAGCTAWCCTATCTAGGGGAACCCGACTACCCTAGCTTTTAATCAATTGTTTAATTTCTCCCATATCTTGTCTTGCTTTAGTATTAATTTAGTTATTAGCCTTCTATTTCACTCCCTCTTTGGTTGACTAAAATATTGATTTAATCGAACTAAGCATACACCCCCGCCATCCTTGTGGTTCGACACCCTTATTATACTACTTAATTTGGGGTTTTACAAATTGTTTTTGATCGGGAACTGACGACAAATCTCCCCTTATCACTTGCTTCAGACGGGTTGTTTCCCGTCTGAAGTAGACGAACAATATGTTGCTAGTTTACAATAAAATGTTGTTATTTTTTGATAACATGTTACCATTATTTTTCACACCATTTTTAGGGAAAGTGACTACTCTAGTTATAACATTTTGTTATTAAATGGTTACATTGTATTAAAAAATGACAACATTTTATCCGTCTTATTTCAGACGGAAAATAGCCCGTCTGAAATAAGAATTGGCGATTTTTAAAACTTGGACAAAGGAAAGTGGAAACTCAACTGCCCAAGCAATCATCAATAAAGGACACTTAGAAGAATGAACTCATTTCTTATCAATGAAAATTTCCCCTTTATTTTTCTTTATTTTGGACTAATGACTAAATTATTACGTAGTACTCTTATGAGTTACTTTATTATGATAAGTTTCTAATAAAATTATCTCTTGCGGTATATCTGTAACGCGGTTTTACAGATTATATTATTAGTCTCGCAGTGAAATGGTTTTATAATACTATGATAGATAGTTCAGGTTTTATTGATTCATTTTAGTTTAATTCAGTTCATCTTAACTTTTAGTTCGTTTCATTTCATTACAAATTTAATTCCACTGAG
Source organism: Silene noctiflora (assembly GCA_009801015.1). NCBI lineage: Eukaryota > Viridiplantae > Streptophyta > Magnoliopsida > Caryophyllales > Caryophyllaceae > Silene > Silene noctiflora. The sequence goes on from VHZZ01000690.1 coordinate 162,411, forward strand.
TTTGATACGAACTATGAAGAATGTCAATCCAAAAGAAGGCAACCTCAAAGTGACTACTTATGCTCAAGTTCATATAATTATTTTCTCCAATGTTCCCTTCTCTTTTGTTTTTTTGTGATTCCAATCCTATAATCAGATCATTAAACCTTCCATTTTGTCGCAAGTGTATCAATAATTGCAGCTTTATTGCAGGAAGGTTCGTTAAACTGGCAGGTAATCAAATCTCAATTTAAGCACCTTCTTCTTCATGGAAAAGAATCAACTTAGGATCAACTTTGACGCATGGACAACTTAATTTTGCATAAGAATTTCAAATCAACCGACGTATTTGACACTCTGCACGAATTCTTGTTTCAAACGGAATTCTTGTCTGACACAATAACGAGTTTTGTAACCACAATTACCCGGTTAGTGTTACAGCTTATTAGTAACTTTTTTTTTCCAAAAGTGGTCATATTTAACGGTAAAATGGTCTCAAAACTCCGTCTTATTGTTTCAGACGAAAATGTCCCGTCTTCAGGGAGACCAACTTGACACGTATAGAATTCTTTTATCTACACTCATAATTCAATGGAAAATGAGAAAGTAACACTAGATAGAACCAATCACCGTCTCACATATACTACGTAAAATATAGGGTTCAACAAAATGTTAAGACCCTACATATATAGGCCAGTGCCAGGATAGTACCAAATCTCGGAACCACCCAATGACACCTTTCATTGTTTTTTTCTCACAAATTCTGATTTGTGACACAACCGGTTAAATTAACGTAAAAAGGGGAGGTGGTTGTGAGATGTCACAAATTACTTTTCGTCATAATCAAGAATGATTCAAGATACTCTGGGGCTAAAAGCTGACGTTGTTCAGTCCACTGCAAGAGACTAACCATCTCAGGATCCATAATGTCACTTTGAGCATCTTGTATACACCAATTCGGATGCTTGACAGACTGAATTCGATTACCACTCAGCCAACTTCCTTTATATTATTCACCTGTTGTAACAGATAGCACTGCAACCCGGAAAGGATGTCAATCTTGTATGGATGTAGGAAGAACATACTAAGAATGCTGATCATACGAGCAATAATATGCACAACACATTTCATGGCGTTTCCCAGTGTACTGACGCTACAAACCATATTGATCGTATGAACCAACAAAATGCACATTACTGGTACTACTATAATACCCATATATATCACGATCTGCTGTAACGACCCCAATTGGAAAAAGACGCCGACACTTAATTCCACTCTCCAGTATCAAAAAACTTTCTTCCGGGAGACAAACACCCCATCTTTGCAGTCAAGACTTCTAGAGAGTCATCTTCATCCACGTCAGCTTCTTCAGCACAATCACGAGTTGGGCTACTAAGGAGAAATTGCTCGAGCTTTTCAAGGTCTAATTTCGGAGGAATAGATCCAGAATCTCCAGGAAAGGACAAGCTTTCATCGAATTGTGGTGTTGGGAATTTAAAATTCTTGAAGAAGTCTTCAATCCCGTTGAAAGATAAATCTTGTTCAAGTTTTTTATCAGAAACGGACAACGAAGACATAGTAGAAGGTTCATTATTGGACAGAGGTTGGTATCTTACTATCAACTTATCAGGAACCTCACACTCGGTTTCTTGATCCAACGTAAACTTGCCAGATTTAGTCCTGCGCCAACTGTTTTCTTTAGGCTTAAGTAACTGAACAAGAAGCCCAGGACTATGCATAACCATCACAAGAAATGAAAGCAGCTGTTGTTGATCATTCTCCATCCCTTGAAGGCGCTCTCGCAAAACGAGTAACTTATCTTGTGAAGACTCTTGTCTCTCACTGAGTTTACTTAATTCCTGCATTAATGCTATTTTATCAGTCTTCAAGATCTCCACTTCTTTCTCTAAATTGAAATCCAATTTCTCGGAAAACTCGATATTAGGCTGGTCTTGCTGAGAGTTCTTCTGGGTGGCATTCTGGATGTTTTTTCTTCTTTTTATATTCTTCAATAAATGCTTTTCCCCTTTAATAAATCCTTCGTTAGCGAATTCCCAACGATCTGTATCCACTTTTCTGAAACCCTACAAGGAGAGCAACTTATAAAATTGGATGATGTAATCTTGTAAATCTTCCACAAAATAACTAAAATGTTCTCATTAGATCTATGAGAATGTGACTATGATGCTAGATTTCTTCCGCTTGTTTAAAAGACAGAAAGTTATTCGTAATTGCCAAACATGTTTCTGGAAAATTTCATAATCCTCCTCCGCCATGTTAATTATACATCTAAACCTCCTAATTTCACTTATTGCTCCTCATTGGCACAAAACCAAGACGGTTCAACATTGTCTTAGAGGTTTCTACATGTGAAGGCCATACGTAAAGAAGGCATTTTCAAAAATCTTATGGAATCCAGAAAGGAAAGTACAAGTGTAAAACCAACGTTCAAAAACATCAATACTAATGTACTCTGGCACCGGGTATTCACAAACAAGGGTAAGGTATCAATATCGTACTCATAGAAGAGAAAACGCCTGAGCTCTATCTTGTTGGTAAATTGGTATTGTGATCCTTCAAATTCTGGAATACTTTATAAAACCAGAAGGTTCCAGCTATTTCAACAACGCTAAAATCAAACCAAATAAAAAAGGTATTGCCAACTTCTACAATGGATTTTATGCTGTATTTGTGTTTTAATTGTAAAAATGTTTTCCGCCTTGCCGGAACTAGACAAGAATGTGTATAACAAGAGGGAAGAGGAAAAAGTGAAGTAAACTAATCGCCTATCTAGTTGATTTATGACTCAGCTCCGGAGTTTCTTCGCTCCTAACTTCATGCTCCCACATCTCAAGGATGGATTTTGTCACCATGTCTTTGATCCTAATCTCTGTGCGATTTGCTAATCACAAGAGCATCCACTAATCCTTAAGACTTCATGGGTGATAGTAGTTACGGACTTAAGGGTCATACTTGTATAATTTCCAGACTTTTCACTCTGGCCAATAAAAAGGAAAGAAAGTTCACCACCATAAGGTCTGGAGTTTGAGATTCCACGATCCGTCAAAAGAAGAATTCAGACAAACAAGGGCTTTTGGCAATGACAATGGAGACCGAAAGAAGAGGACGCCCAAGTAAGAAAGACACTAAGAAACTAAGCGAGTGACACTCATATCCAAAAGGAGAGCTGGAAGAATAAGCTCCCAAGCTATAATGAGCAATCTTGTTTATATAAAGAAGATAAGCGAAGTCATGGCAAGAGGGGAGTGCTTGATTGACTGATTCCACATATCCAGTGTTTTCAACAAGCGAAATTTAAACTCCCGAGTCCTGATGCGTAGAAGTTGTACAAAGTACAAACCATATTGCAACTCAAAAAGTAAATTCAACCTAACAATGAAACATCAGAGAGTGGGTGTTACATGGCCCTCTGTTAATACTCAGAGTGGTTTTGAAAATAAAATTCAATATCAATCCATAGGGCAAAAACACAGTAACGAATAAAGAACACCTTTTATAACGAATCATAAGATCACACAGGGCTTATCACTTGAACTGTATGTCAGGAAAAGAGCGCCCAAGTCATAATCATCAAGAGTTCTAGACTATAGAGCAAGAGAGATAGAGATTAAAGACAGTTGGTCAAAGTAGTTCAGTGATTCTTTGGAGATTGATTAATGTCCCTCAGCCTTTGAGAATAGTAAAATGTGTCTATTCGTATCATTTTACTGTGAGGTCTGTGACTGCGGAGGCATCTGTCATCTATTTAGAACTGCGCTAGAGTACAAGTTTGTACCTATAAAACTTGATTGGCAGAAGACTGTGCAGAGAAAACTTTGACGTTCAATGGTAAGTAGACTTTACATGAAATCAATAAGCTAAAAAATACATTTAATAATCAAAATAAATACTGCAAACAGTGTCACAAAATTGACAAGAAATTTGATGCTGGCAAAGTACCAACAGTAGTCCATCGAATTTAATCCCGAGGACAATGACTATCTTAAGAAGACAGCAATAGTACATGCCAAAAGACTCAAACATCAATGTATGACTATCTTAAGAAGACAGCAATAGTACATGCCAAAAGACTCAAACATCAACGTATATAACTCTCGTATGAAGCCATCAAAAGTTGCTAAAAGGTTATTGAATTTGCAATAAATTCCCCACAAATTGCGCAGTTTATTGCATCCATTCTTGTCAAATGACTCAAACCCAAGAAAAAAGCAAGCAACATCATATCTCGATGGCATACAATATCGCACGCATCTTAACCTCTCTACAACCATTATCATCAGTTCATCACTCCCTCACTGCTCCTCTAACAGCGGTAATAAATCTTTTCCAAGAAACTCAACGCGATTAGACTATGTACATAGTTACATACCAAAGTAAATTCAATCAACTCACAATGGATTCAACCTCTCATCCAAACCCAGAAATTCTACCTCCCTCAATGCAATATCGATCCTCAAACGACTGAATTGCACAGTTTATTGCATCCATTATTGTCAAATGACTCAACCCAAGAAAAAAATTAGCAAAATCATAACTAGACGGAATACAATGTCGCGCGCATCTTAACCTCTCTACAACCATTATCATCAGCTCATCACTCATCATTCATCATTACTCCTCTAACTATAGCAATAAATATTTTCCAGGAAACTCAAACACGAATCGATTATGTACATACCAAAGCAAATTCAATCAACCCACAATAAATTCAACCTCCTATCAAAAGCCATAAATTTTACCTCCCTCAATTCAATATCGATCCTCGAAAACAACCGGATTACTTCCAATTTTTACAAATAACACCCACAAATTCGCCTACTACACTCAATCTAGCACATAAACCCTAAAAATCTTGGGGGTTCAAACTATCGATAACCTTCACAAAACCCTCATATAATCCCTAAACTAAGAATTATTCAATTACACGGCAAACGCAAATATAATTCATACATATAATCAACAAAAACTGCGAAAAATTACCGAAAATATAAACAAGGGAAGAAATCAAACTTACATAGATGTTTAATTGACGCATAAAACTGGAAAAATTTCTGTGTTTAAAGAACTTAGGGAGTAAATTTCCCGTAAATTCCGCCATATTCCAAACAATAAAGCTATCATTAGATTGGCTCCAAGAAATAATTGCGTCAGTAGTTTCATCGTTAACCATCTGGTAACATTTCGCCAAAAAGGGTGCAATATTGCCTTCGTTATCTCCTCTTTTCGTCATAATCCGTTGATTAATTTTGCCCAAATGAAGAAATTAGGGTTTTGAATTAGGGGAATTTTTATCGACGGGAAGTTTGGGAGATTGAGTTGATTAATGTTGGAAGATTTGAGGTTATGGAATTAGAGTATTTGTCTACTGTATTTTTGAATCAGCCAAACGGTTGTTTATACGGAGTACTCATTTATTATTATTATTATTATTATTATTATTATTATTATTATTATTTTTTAAGCTAAAGAAACTAGATTGATTGAAAACAATGTAGGACATCCTCGCGGATGAGAACGGTTAAAGAAAATTAATGATTTTCAAATTATCAAGAACCAAGCATAGTAACAAGGTAACAAACAGAAAACTCTCATAAGAACGGAAAGTTACTTTAAAACCAAGTAAGGAATTAAAGAATAAAACAGTTTATCTTTGTCCAATTAAAGTGGTAAAAGTACGACTCATTTGTTATTTATCTCATTTTCTTTAATTTGTACATACGATACAAATTTTATAAAATATTTATTTTAGATTTTATGGATCATTAGAAAATACATAAATACACCAGAAGTTAATAACCACTATTTACAATTGACTGCTTTAATTTCATATAATCAAAAACACTAAAAACACATAAATATGGATAACTGAATACAAACAAATTTGTTTAAGAAAAATTATTGTTTCCTCTGCGAGGTACGTACTATTTGCATTTAAAGGCAATCTACCAAATGAAATATTATAAAGGAGTACGATCTCTCGAATGACACAGGTATTTTTCTTTGTTCAACGACTGAATACAAACAAGTTTGTTCATTTGACCTCGCAAGAGGCAACGCTTAATTTATGCTTTACATATTTCTCATATTATCTAATTTTTTTTACGTATCAGTTAATATTGTAGAATTTATGAAAAAAAATATCATGAAATTTTTCCCAAATAGTTTTAGTCATTGATTTTTTGGTTAATATGCGGAGATACTCAGATACCGTAAATAATTAACGTAACTGACGTCTAAAAATCATATAATAACTCATTAATATATCTCCACAAATACTACGGAGTATGGTATAACTCATATAGCAACACAAGGTTGGTATCAAACAACAATCACGGACCAAATTTGTAACAGTATTATTATTATATATCGTATTCTTTGAACATGTTAAAGTTTCATATCAATTATATTCATCTTAATCTAATACAAGTGTATTTTGAATATCAAAGTTCTAAAAAGCAAATCCGTGCATTTTTGCACGGGTTTAAAACTAGTTATCAAGAACCAAACATAATAACAAGGCAACAAACAGAAAACTCTCATAAGAACGGAAAGTTACTTTAAAGCTCCAGCAAGGAATTAATGAATAAAACTATAAATTAAATAAACTTAAAAAAAAGTCTTCCAAAATTATGAGTGAAAATTATTCTATGGGAAACATAAAGACCCCAAGTTGTGATGAAAGAAAAAAATACATATATCCAGATTTTAGTAGATTTATTTTCTAGATTTAAGAGTAAATCTAAAAAATAAAAGTTCCAACCACATATCATATGCTTACATTTCTATTATCATCAATGATTTAAGTACAATCAATTTGAAGATAATGTAATACATCAGATTTCTGGTCCTAGGTTACTCGGCCGAGTACGGGGTACTCGACCGAATAGGTGGTGTGGTGGTTTTTGGCAGGCTTCTGTTATGTGTGTACTCGATCGAGTATGATGACACTCGATCGAGTGTGGCATACTCGATCGAGTGTCGTGTACGCAACCGAGTGTCCGGTCCGTTACGGTATTTTCCGCAATTTGATTAAAGTAACACGGTAAGCATATAATCAGGTTTTACTAACTTAAATCATTTTATTATCAGCTTTGAACACTTTTTCACAAACAAAAGACAACGATGTTCACTACTTTGTTGTTACCTTCATCATTCCAAGGCTAGGGCTCCTTAATTTAGGGGGCTTTTCACATCTTAGCGTTCGTGAATCGTTGGGTAAGTCATCTATCTCATTTCTTTGTTGTTTGTCAAGATTAGTCAAATCCTAATTGGGTTAATTGGGGGTTTAGGGTAGATGTCTTGTCTTGGATGTTATGATATTGATTGATTGATATTATATTAATTAAGTGAGGACTTCGTAGAGGAGGCTTTCTAAAAGGCTAAGGAAAAAGTTCTCACATCTCATCCAATTTTCTTTGAATTTGCAAGAGTTGAGAGAGTTTTCTCTCTCTTTGTTCCTCCAGAGATTTGGAATCACACTTAGAGTACTCATTGATCATTAGAGATGACAATGGATCGGGTTTTGGCAGAGTGTGAGACTCATACCTGATCCACTTACTTATTGGATTACCAATCCATATTCAAACCCGATCTATATTCAAAACTACTTAGAGAAAAGAGAGAGGGGACGAGGGGAATGAGTGGGAGAGGGAGAGGAATGGGAGAGAAAGGGGTAAGGGGAGGAGGAGATCGAAAAGGAAGGAAAATGCGTAAGAGGGAAAGGGAAAAGGGATAAGGTTGAGAAAGAAAATAAAGGAGTTGTGTGTTAGTTAGGATACGACGTGTAATGATAAATACAATTTGTAAGCTTCATGTCACACTTTTATATGGACAACTAGTGTATGTAAACGTACAATAAGGTATCGTTTGGTTGTCTGCTGGAATACAACTCTACAGGAATATCAAATTCATGGGAATTAAGTTCCCTTATGAAATTCATGGGATTTTAGCAAATCCGTTTGGTTGCCTATTTAGGAATTCAACTCCACAGGAGTTTGCAATTACCTAGGGGAAGCTCATTGGAATATTGAATTCCTACACTGTTAAGAAATAGGCAACCAAACAAATTTCGATTTTGTAATTCGTGAGATTTTTCAACTCCCATGATTTATAAGGCGTAACCAAACAAGCCCTAAGAAGGATTCACTTGATCCCTCCCACCTATGTATATGCATGTAAACAAATAATAATAAGGGAGGAAATATAAAATGATGTAGAGAAGTACAGCTACGTCAACCCCTTTTTATCACCATAAAATACGAAAAATCAGCCATACATGAGCATTTAAACCAATGAACAATTGTACAAAAAAAATAAAAAATCAATTGAATCCCGAAAAAAATAAAATAAAAAACAATCATGCATTACATTACAACACAATTTACAAAGTTCCCCTTATGAAAATATCATTCACATAGTGACCGTCACTTGCCCTCCCACTTGTATTTTGTGAGAGAACCACTATCTATCTTCAACTTTAGACAGATAGTGACCGTCTAAAATGAGACCGGGACCGTTCACACATAACGGCCGAAGACTATAGAAAGATCAACAGTGATTCCAAAAAGCAGAATAAAAAGGCCAGTGAAATTGATCAATCTTGCCTCACGATTATCCAGCAAACCCATTATTGTAAAAATTTGCATTAAACCTGTTTCTGCTGTGCATATAGCCATGTACAACAATGCCCTTCCAAAACATACATGCCATGGGAGGAACATTGCTCTTGTTATTTCTGGCCTTGGTACCCAAAATGTCGCGAACCCGAATATCCACTACATTTTTACAAAATAATGTTGTTAATGTATCAAATTACCAAATATTATCGTTTTCCGTCTTAACTACAGGGCTAAGATGACTGACCTGAATGCCATATAAGATGAAGGTACCAAGACCAATCCAAGAATGTAAAGAATACATGTTGGTTAAATTGCGTTTGTTATGATATTTGAAAGCAGCATATATGCCTACAATTCCAAGGGTCATGGCTATAATATGCATCATCATGTGTGTTATCTTTTGCACACGAGTAACAGCTCGAACTGATTTGTACACCATCATAGCTGCCCAATACACACACAATTATCATTAGTTTGCTAGGGAGAGCAGTAGGTAGGGACGCTTGTTCCGCTGATCAGTGAATAATTTGGAAGTTTTAGTTTAATTTTTTATTTATTTTCACGTTATGTCATTACTTATACACCTTCGTTGAACGCAAGGGCGGATCTAGGGCTAGGCTACTCCCGAGTAGTGTTTTAGGAAACAAATATATATTAGATCTGCTTCTAGAGAATCAGTACTATCCTTGTGGTGTGGTGTTGGACACTTGTTTTTTACCCAAACAACCCGTGTTCGAATCGTAAATTTTTGATGTTAATTGTTAACGGTGAAGGCCTTCTTTACTTTGCCTTTATTATTTGTTTTTACTTACATCCAATCCTCCATGTTACAACTGATTTTTTTTATTTATTTTTTATTTTATTTTTGTTTGAAATTTATCTTTTTTTTTATTTGTTATACGGAGTAGGATTTTGTTTTCTTATCTTAATAGTTTTTTTCCCTTCCCTGTCCATAGTCAATTATTTTACAGCTGACGAGTTAAATATATGAAAAAAGTATGTACTTAATTTATTACAATAATGTTTTATATTTTTTTATAATTTTCTTGTATGGAAAAATATGTACATTTATTTTTGGATTGGAGTCGAGTACATTAATTTAAATGAATTTTGCTAAAAAAATGTAGGGGATCAATTTAAGTAATTTGTTGTTAAAATAGTTAGAACAATTGTGAATTAGCTTCATTCAATATAGTATAAAATCACTCCACAAAAAAAAA
>VHZZ01000691.1:51080-94734 GCA_009801015.1 Silene noctiflora
AGGGAATCATCTGATGGATTAACCTTCATATTCCCGACATTAATTCTATATATCGTTTCCAAAACATTCGACTTCATCTGAACTTTACTAAAATTAAGGCTGGTAGAAAACAATTCAATAGCATTAACAAAACCAAAAGCTGTGAAATGGATACGAAACTCCCTTGGAGACTCGATTTCCACGAAAAACTCCTTGACGATCAGTGAGTTTGTAGCATTCTTTCCGACAGTAAACCCAGGAAGAAGCATACGCCCAGAAGCCGAGACATCGAATTGTGCCTCAGAAAGAGGTGGCGAAGACAGGAAGGCAAAGAAATGGCAACGTAAAATGTAAGTACCAGTACTTTGAATTTTGAAGGCATAACTGGATGGTTTAGTGAAGATTCTGGCAGTTGTGTACAACGGTGTCGGGGCTGGTGCTGGAGCTGGGTCTGTAACGATTTTACTGTGGTGACTATACAAGTGGAATGTGGACGGTTTTACGTCACCAACGAAAGTGCGTCCGATTGTGTCGTTGATGGCGGCAGAGGAGCCGCAGTTGATGAAAAAAGAAGAAGAATATACTGAAGTAACTGATTGAAAGAATATGAGTAAGAAAAACATGACGAATAAGCGTAATTCCATGGCGGATTTGGTTTAAAATGAGGATGAAAATTATATGGTGAGTGTCTTACGAACTTTGGTGTTATAGTACAAATCTTCATTGACTTGTAGTTGACGGGATGAAATGTTGTAGCAGCCAATGTAGATTCTTTGTTGTTTACGCTAAACAACAAATTATATCAGAACTTCGGCAGCCAACAAGAGTACAAGACTTAATATATCCGTCTTAAATTACAAAACGGATGGAAATAATGAACGAGATAAATCATAGAAGGTGAAGTATGGACTGCGGCTTGATTGGGAAGTAATCCAGTGGCGGAGCCAGACGAGGGCTAGCAGGGAAGGTCGCCCCTGCTGAATATTTAAAAAATCGAACTTTTTAATTGAATTTCTTTTCCTAGTTTACTCTATTATACTTCCTCCGTCTCAATCATTTATTTACGTTCTTTATTCTATTGGGACGGAGGAAATACATTACTAGTTGGCCCCAGCTGGAATTTCTCACCCCAGAAAAACGTCAAATCCTGGCTCCGCCACGGCACCATTCTTTATTCTATTTGAATCATAGTAATTCAACAATGTTATCGAAATTTCAGCAATCGACATCCCAATTTCACAATATTTGAACTTATTAAGCTCTAGATATCATCAATTACAACATAAATTCAAAAATCAAAACCCTAATTAAACATTGTTGATATGTAAATTGATTAAAAGTGAGAAAAATTGAGATTACCTCAACTCGATTACTGATGAACAGAGTTAGTAGCAGCTTAAGCCAAAAAATTATACCGCGGAATTACGATTAAGTAGAATTATAAATCTAGGGTTAGAGATTTGGGGATTTATTTTCGGGGGTTATTCCTTAATCTTAATGCATCATGAATTTCATGATTAATGAATAAGGGTAAATAAATACAGTAATTTTAGGATTTACACAAATTTATTATTATAAAACTTGATATTTTAATAACCGTTTTTACTCACTAATAAGATTAAAGTTTAATTCTCTTATATAACTAATTAAAGTAATAAATAGGTAACACTACAATTTACCGTTGCTATGTTTCTTATTCTACGATTTGGTGCTTAATACCGAGTATGTTTATTTTTTCATATTACCATTATTATGTGGAGCGATGGTGCTACTAGCATAGACCTGACAAACAAGGCAATGGTCGTCTACGGATTGGGTCAATTTGGGTTCGAGTTTTCAAGAATTTGAGACGGGTTGAGTTTCGGGTCATTTTGGGTGGGTTGTTTTCAGTTTATTTTGGGATAGCATCAGTTTGCAATAAAGAACATTCAGGTTAGGTTGAATAAAGTCGAGTCAATTCAAATTTAGGATCATATTCAGCCAGGGTTCAAAATCTCGGCCGAGTTGTATCGTATCGGCCGAGTTATATCGGAATTTCATACTACCGTTACGAGATATCGCCCGAGAAATCACCGAGATTCACCGCGATCCGTCCGTGTGACCGATTAAGGACCGATTATACCGATATCGCGACTACGACCGATACCGAGATTTAAAAACATGTATTCGGCTCCTCAATTCGGGTACATTTCGGGATATTCATGTTAGATCAGTTTTGCTAGGTCTAACTCCGCATGGGGGCATCATCCCGACACAATCACATTGCATCTTTTGGTCCTAAACCAAACCGTCAGCTTTAATACCACTTGTTAATTTCTCCGCAATAGACTAATAAAAACATGTACAATAACCCGGTCAACAAGTAAGGTTTAATCCTAAAATTAATTGGTGATATTTTGGATCAGGACTGACGTGCAGGCCCATATTCATCGGGCCCAACTATAAATAAACTTCTTACATGGAAGAAGCAAAAGCATCTTAATAACGAGAGAGAAGGGTAAACTTGTACAGTAATGTAATTTGTCGACGATATTTAGTAGCCTCCTTCTTTCAGTAATTCGATTAACTAAAACATTTATTACGGTTATACGTAGTTTATCTACAATTGTATTAGCTGAAACGACTAAAGTATAGAATTTAAAAAAACATCGTAAGCAGTATACTTTCTTTATCCCGGTTATTTGTCGTTTTATTTCATTTTGGGGGTTTCATCAATCGTTGTCCTTTATATTTTAGAATCGTATTTGATGAGCAATTTAATCCTTTACATTCAATTTGATTCATTTTTCATTTTATAATTAACTTCCTCATTTTTTCTTGGTCTTTGTGCTAAAATAAAAAAACAGCAATAATTGACCGAGACGGAAAAAGTATATTAAATAACATATGAAGTAGAACAATGATGGGAGTCAAACTTGTCGAGGAATGTTTCCCGATTTCATTCCAAACCATTGCTTAGATCGGCTATTGTATTCATTACACTCATTTGGTCCAACCACTAGTCCACTACACATAATGAGGGCATTATATCAATAATCAATTACGTTTCACCAAAGTGTCTTGCTTGTGACGGAAACTATCCGTTATAAACTGAAGATGGATAGTAGTTCTCTCATAATAAGGCAAGTGGAAGGGTAAGTGAAAGGAAATGGAGCACCCCATGGCAGGGTTCAAAATCTCGGCCGAGTTGTATTGAAATTTCACCCTACCGATATGAGATATCGTCCGAGAAATCACCGAGATTCACGCGATTTGTCCGTGATGACCGATTAAGGACCGATTATAGCAATACCGCGACTACGACCGATTCCGAGATTTAAAACCATGCCCCTTGGTTGGTGTCACTTGCATATTGTGAGAGAGATACTATCCGTCTTCAGCTTGTGACGGATAGTGCTCGTCTTCAATGAGAATTGATGTAGCTTCAGAAATAAGTACTACGCAAATTATACTATATGACTGTCATATAGTGCGATTATAGATAAATTGTCCATTTTAAATGATCATTTCATGTTAAAAAGCTACTTTGAAACTGTTCTTTCTAGCTTAATTTCAATTCAACTTAACTCCATTTCGTTTAGTTTAGTTCAGCACTAGTCAAATTAACTCTTATTTCAGCTCCACTCAGTTCATATCAATTTCATTCAGTTCAGCTATTTTCAAAAAAAAAAACAAGTCCATTGTAAGTTGTAACAAAAAATTATTATTTTTTTCGTCGTATCATATGATTGTGGCACCCCGGTATTTATTGATGAAATGAAGGTCTTTTCGCTTGTAAGAGGGACACTATTCATCTTCAACTTGTGACTGTTCGTCTTCAACGAGAATTTGGGCAATTATTAAGTATATATCTGGCTCCCTTGTGGTCCCATGGCATGATGACGTGGATGGGTCCCAGTGGCTTATTCTTTGACACCTCAGCAGGGAACAAGGCAAGTGTTGTTTAATCTGATATGTCACCCAGATTTAGGGAATGTCCTCAAATCAAGTGTGTCTCTATTAATTCTAGACTATTTATGATTTGGACTGCTCTTAAAGTCTGTTTTTGGCTTTTGCATTTTCTTTAATTTATAGATTTATAGATTTATGGATTACTATTTAATAAATGATCATAAGACAGTTTTAAAGTATGAGACGGTTTTTTATTAATTAAAAACATTTATTTAAATTATATAAAGTAGTATAAATTATGTAAATGAAGACTCAAGACCTCTAACATATTGTCATAGGGATTTTAAAAACAAGTACGAAATGCAAAACAGACTCATTAACTCACTTAATCAAAGAATATCGTCATGGAGATAATGAGATGACTAACTCTAGAACGGTCTTATAAAGCCATTATACGACGTATATCGGTTCCACAATAGTTCCTAAATTACATATTCTCCAAGTTCCATATAATTAGTCTAGTGGACAATTATATAATATCACCAATGGCCAACAAAAAAAAAGTCACATTTCTGAAACAAAATATGCAAAATATTAGAATTTTGACATATTTTTCGCCTATTAACCGAAAATTATATTCCGTCTATCGGATTAAAAATCATTCTTATATATCAATATTCTTATATATCAATAAACTTAAGAAATATTTATGATCCGTATTTATCATCCATATTCACTAAGCCATTTATTTGTAAACAAGTAAACATTTGTTTATTGCGAGTCAAATAAGATTCGAAAGTTAATAAACCTAATTCCTATTGTCATAACTCACGATATTTCCATTTTAACCACTAGATTAAAACCGAGTCCGTTTTAAACAAATAAACATTGAAGAAGTGGGTCTAAAAGGGAACAACCATGAACAGTATTTATACAACAAATTTACTTCAAAATTGCTTTAGGTACAAATTCTGATTGAAGACGGACACTATCCGTCACAAGCTGAAGACGAATAGTGTCCCTCTCACAATATGCAAGTGGCACATCGCACATGGGGTGGGTGCTCTATTCCCCCCACACTTGCCCTCCTACTTGTCTTATTGTGAGAGGGACATTATCCGTCTTCAACTTCTGACGGATAGTGTTCGTCACAAACAAGACGGTTTGATTATAATAATGTAAGTTGGCACATGGTTAATGAAAGATGTCTCAAAAAAGGATGGCTGAGATCGATTAAGATGGCATAAACCACCTGTATATTACAATACCTACAGATTAACTTACTCAAACTCACATCTCAATCATTTTCCTACCCTAAATCCTATCACCATTTTTCTTTAAATATTCAAACAATATAATAATATAAGTTCGGTTGGTCTCACTTAAAACGGTAATATCCGACTTGAGTTTAAAAAAGGTTAAATAACAACTCAGATGAGACAGGTTTTTATGCCATTTTTAAGACATACGCAAATTCTTATTTCAGACGGGCTATTTCCCATCTGGAATAAGACGGACCAAATGTAGTAATTTTACGATAAAATGTACTATTATTTTTAGGGTAAAAATTGAAAACTTTAGTTATAACATTTTGTCATTAAATAGGTTACATTCTATTAAAAAAAGGGTGACATTTGGCTCGTATTATTTCAGGCAGTTTGAAATATGACTTTTTGAAGACATTTTTTTTTTGTTCAATCTAACTATTTATTTGACCCGTTTTATGTTTAAGACAGATATACTCGTTTTAAATGAAATTTTATATAATAAGTTTACATGTAAATATATTATCCATTGACCTAGATATATGAAATCAAATTGTTTTGTGACACCCAACATGGAATATGTCCAACTTATTTGCAATAAAATCATGTATAGATCATGGATGTCATGTATTCATATCACCTACATTTGTTAATTAACAATAACATAGATTTAATTTTAAAATTTAGGAGTCAACTCATTAAATTACTTTCAGTTCTTCAAAGAAAATACTCCCGCTGAACACCAAAAAAAATATATAATATGATTTAATTTTTCGGCTTCTCTTTGAAAAAAAAAATAATGATTTAATTTTAGGGTTGTATAAGAATTTTTCTTACAAATTTATTGAAAAAAACTTGACATTCAACCTAAATGTTCCTAGTAAAGCATATAAATAAACAACAATTTTTCTACATCATGTTATAGATTTACGTGACTTCAGTTAATATCGAGTTTATAACAACCCGTTATACATGAGATTAATTAGTTTACCATCCTAAAATTCAACCCGACATACAATTTTTGTCAGACTTTAAACTCGAGACCTCTGATTAAAATAAAGCAACCCTTACTAGTTGATCTAAAACCTCATGTGTAAATCGAAAAATTAATCTACATTGGCATGCAATCACATTTTTACTTTAGAACAAAGCATGCTATAACCTATAAGGATTAACATTACCAAAGTAAATGATTAATAACAAGCCAACAAGCTAGAAAAACTATAATTTATATTATTATTACACTCCAATATAACAAAAATTCTTTAAAAAGACGACCTCATTAATGTTAGTGAGATACCGTTTTTTTTAAAATTTTATGTTATTAGTTTTAATTAAATGTTTCTTTTTTAAGATAATTTTCAACTTATTTATTGATTATCTTTCATTAATATAATAAGAGACGGTCTCTCAGAAAACTTACTGTCAATATAAAATCAATCAACATAATTTGAGTTGGCAAGTTACCAAGACTTAAGACTACTATCATTTCATTATATTATGGACCACCATTAATTATTCCTTTTTGTTAACCGGTCCAACATTGGACCCATCTTACTTTCCCTTGTTCCCCGGTTCAACTTTTAATATTATTCCTTGGGTCCAAAAAGTTGCACCAACTTATAACACACACCAAGTGTCTCATGTGTCATACTACTATATAACACACCACCTTATACAAAAATTAGTTAACCCAACACAACAAAAATAAAATTGAGACACATATATTGTACCTCAAGTAAGGTAGTGGTTAAAGCGGTTTTATACGAGTATTTGTTCAGAATTTTATTCAGAAGATATAATATATGGAGACTCTTCGTCGTGAGTTTCAGCTTAACGATACCAAATCACCGTCCCCAGAAATGTTTTCATTTCCAGGGACGCCAACAGATAATGAAGGGGATAATGATAATAACTCGGAATTTGAATTTGGGTCATGTGTGACACCGAGTTCTCCTGTAACACCCGATGATGTGGCGAAGCAGAATTCAGCTTCGCCAGCTGATCAGTTTTTTCTCAACGGCCGTCTCCTCCCCCATGATTTTCCAACTGTGCCCTCCAGCTCTAGAGCCTCGTTTTCAGGCACTGCCACCCCTGCTGTAAGCGGGGGTGGCGGTGCCGTGGTGAACTTGTCTAGAGGGACAAGTATTGGGAGTAATATGAGTATAATGTCATCAAGGAGTAATAGTAGTAACAGCAGGGGGAGTAGCACGTGCAGCACGTGCAGTAATGCGAAAACCGAGGTTTCGGAGAGAAAAACGTTTCATCAAAAGAGTAGGATGGTGCATATGAAAGGATATTGTAGGACTGCTAGTGTTAGGGACCAACGAAACGTTTCGGGTTCCTCCAGTAGGTTGGGAAAGTATTATAATAATGGAACGACATCGTCGACATCTAGTGGGTCGTCGAAGAGGTGGCAATTTATTACTCCAGCACCTGTGTTGGGCCCTAGCTTGTCCAGAAGGAGTGTGGGGTCCAACACAAGTCCCAGAAAGACTAGTGGCAACAGTAATAATAGTAATAGTAATAGTAATAATAACAGTAACAGTAATAGTAATAGTAACAGTAATAATAATAGCGGGGGATTTTTGTATAAGGTATTGAGGTCATTTGTGGCAACATGCAAAGCATGTCATGCAATGGAGGGGAAGGATAATGAGTTTGATTTGAATGAAGGGAGTGTTGTAAGGTAGTCGATCGAGATGATTATACTGTCATGAATACTCCTTCCGTTTTAATTATTTGTTTATCTTTAATTAAAATATACAAAAAAAATAAAATTTCGGGTAAACAGATGAGTAAGACGGAGGGAGTATCATTGTTGTTTTGTTTGTTTGATTGCTTATTTTTGGGTGTTGGTTTGGTGTAGAGGATTGGTATGGTAATTAAGAGGTGAAAACAAATAATGTAAAAAGGGAAAACAAAGAGTTTGCTTGAAGAATTGGGTTAAGAAGAGATTGGTTGTCATTGGGAAGTGTTCATGATTAATTTTGGATCATGTTTTAGTAATGAAAGCACTCCAATTATCATTGTTTCACAAATAATTATAGTTTGACTATCAATATTACCAATTTGAATTTTTTGTCACTAACTTCGTCTTAATCATTTAATTACCGAAAAATATAAAATGTAAACAACTGATGGCAGCGGAGGGAGGTTCATTATGTCTATTCGTAGTGTCGGAAACAATAATTTGTGTTTTAAGTGAGTGTGAAACAATTTCTGGTGATCATTTATTTTATTTTTATTTTTTTTGACAGCGGTGAAGAAAGGGTTTTTATATAGACGGCATATGACTCATTTGGTCAAATGCACTTATTTTAGTAATACCATAAACTAAAACAAAAAAGTAACTGTATCGGCTAACATAAGTGTGTTGATGGTAAACGGATGGCTGAATACATGAATCAACTTCAACATACACAATATTCTTGAAGTGACGATCACAGGTGATCAAAAGAGTAATTAATGAATAATAATATAATAGGGTAAACTCGAAAAAATTCAAAATTTATTCAATTTATCTCCATCTTAACTCCACCATTGTTTATAAGCCTCGATTTTGAGAGATTGAGTATATAACCATGCAAAAAAATTACCGACATTTCTATCCCTTTTTTTTATTTCGACTTTCGGATTTCGGAAATCAGAAATAAATTTGTGATGAAGGAATGGACGAAGATGCACAGCAAATCAATTAGTAATGTTTTAGTTTATATTATCTCAGGTAAGCACTGCACTTTACTAAAGAGAAAGCATAAGCCAGGTCATTTACATCATTGTCATTCGGTCTAAAGTATGCAAGACGCTGAATTTCGGGAGAAAAAAGATTACGCATCTGAGGTAGTACAATTTAATTTTTGAGCATATATACATTGTTTATGAGCATATTAGTATTTTTAAATATAGTTTTTGAGTAATATTATATTTTTTTTAGTTTAATGTTTTAAATAAATGTACTAAAAAACATAATACTACAAACTTATGATATATTTAAAATAAAACTCAAAAACTTTAATATAAATCTCAGAAAATAGATATTAAGAGGTATTACCTCAGATGTATAGTCCTTGAACTGGAATTTCTGGGGACATCATATATTTTATAAAAATAATTTGTGAATTGTGAAATGTCAATAGACTTTTAGATGTTCATTATAATATGGCGTCGCTGCCAAAATTAACGCGTAATACGTTTGTTAAAAACTAGTATAGATCCCGTGCAAATGCACGGTATTTTAGATACAAATATTTGAAAATTTTACAATTAATTAAACTAATGCAATTTACTTCCATTTTGAAAATAGTAGAAAATTTGCATATATAATTCCATGGAGATATTTTATTAGCCTTATTTGTGTAAAAGTAAAACAAAGATTAATGTTATAAAATTAATTAGGAGATAAATATTTTTTAATTGTAAATATAGATAGTCAACATCCTCTATATACTAAAAGATTAACAAAGTTATGATTTTTCCCGCTCAAGTTTCCCCCTTAAATACTCACCTTCTAATAGTGGTCCACAATCTCATTAATTAATTGAGTTTATAATCTTCTTTTTATTTATATGCCATAAATAAATAAAATCATCTTCTTATGGTTTTCTCTCATAATCCTCTTACGGTTCCTTCCAAATAATTCTATCTAAATAAAGAAACAAGTAAAACTTTATTTCTTTAAATTATTATATTTTTATTAAAATATAATCTTATAATTAAACTTAATCTTATAATTAAATTCAAAATTATGATTTTTCATTAAAATAATATAAAATTGATGTTAAACTATAAACTAGGTTGGTAAATTTTTCATTAAATGCAATATTATATAAAATCATGAATTTTATGGTAAAAAATATATAGATTTCATAAAATACACCTCTTATAACTTTAGTTTTTCATTATAAATAATACTCTATATATACCGCGCATTGCGCGAGATCTATACTAGTTAACTAATCAGGAAATAAATACTATCTAGCAGAATATCACTTGGGCGGGAAATTTGAGTGGGAGAATTTAAAGATRTGTTAATCTTTTAGTATATAGGGGATTTATCAGATATTTTTAACAAACGTATGAAAATAACATGAATATGAATGCAGATTACGTGCACTCGAGTGTTAAAACACAATCGTATCAAGAGTGAGAGGAATAAAACCGATACAAAAACACTAAGTAGTCGTTAAGATACGTATTAAGAACAATGTTACAATTACATAGCTGCTGCATTTTTCTGTTGACGGCATAATTCATAAAATCCTACATAAAACATATACGGAGTATATAACCAAATCGAAGAACAATGTTACAATGATTATGCTACATACAATACAATGTTGACTGACTGCTCTCATTTGTAATTGGAAAAATATTTCTCGACACGAGTTGTAACAAGCTAATGTGCCAAAAAGAGGGGGGAAATAATCAAACTCGTAATGTTATGTACATAGTACACTCAATAAGTCGATATATAATATATTGCACCAACAAAATGGCTATGTGCAAAAAAAAGAAGGCAAAAATTTCCTATGTCGGTTTTAGATCACGAGAAGCATGTCCATGCCATCTGCAAATGAAGATAACAATTTGCTCGGGTCATGACCAAAAGAAGTTTTAAGTTGTGCAAAGCATTACAAATAATGTTATGAAGTGAAAAAGAAAATCTAGAATCTCGAATGGTTCGTATTTAGATGTGCAAAATGCAACTGAAGTCTCTGCAATGAACCGTGTTTTGAATACCAGAATACAAATGTGCTATATTGGAGGAGAGGCTTAGCTAGGGTCGTGTTCTCGTGTTTCAGTTATTCTGGTTAACCCATTATATCATTGAGAAGAATACAATTGTCAAACAACAACACATAGAAACCTCAAGGGCTCCCACAGTAGGGCGAGGGTTGGATTAGTCGCAGAGGCATTTAATGCAGCGAGTTCTCAAGACTTGGCAGTTTCGGTGTAATAATGTAAAAATTTTATAAACAAATGTCGAAATATTACCTAATCTTCTATACAAAAGGCCAGAATATAAATTTAATCCGACTAATGACCCCACACCATGACCTCCAAGGTTCCTGACTACGCCACTAGATCAGAAGTAAGAAACTTTACGGCACCAACCTTGTATTGATAAGTGAAAACAAGAAGGCTATTTCCACATGATTCATAAAATATTTTCTTCACATCAAGGGGAAAAGAATTATGGCACCAACCTTGAAAGCAGAAACCTTGCAAGAGGACTCATGTTTGGATTCGAAAGAAACTCTTTGGTCTGCGGCTTTTTCTTACTATCCTCCTCAACAGCCTTTTTATTAGGTGTTGAGAAAATGTGGACTGCTAACTCTTGCATATCTTTTAACGAGGGATCCCTGGAACTGGCAAAATATTCAAAATTTTCAATTTAGAGACAAATAGCAGTAATAATTTCACGTGATTAACATAAGATATATACCTTCCAAGCCGATGAAGCAGCCTACTGATAAGGACGTCAGAAGCGCCAGGTTTTCTCCGCTCCATATCAATAAGGGCATTTCTGACAGCACGAACAGTCCCTTCTGAATCCTCAGCAATCACCTATTTCATGGTTTGCAATATTTTCATGAAGCTTCTCACAGACAATGTTATTCTAAATATGTGCTGTATTTACACAAAAAAAAAAAAAAAAGAGTTTATGTGCTCCCATGCATTGACCTTTCGCAACCTGACAAGCTGACATCTCATTGTGAACTTCCCTCAAGCAGCCAGAATATGTAACATTTCTTTTTGTCATGTTAAGTTTATACTCGTACGCGTTTTTTGGTATTGAAATATGGCGGAATAAAACAAAATGGCTCGAACAAATGTTTTCTCCTACGTTTTGAAGTGGCAGCCAATCAATGAAATTCTCGATGTAATTTTCATTATGGGCCGTCAAGAAACAACCTCTTTGTGTTTTCGCGGGTAAGGTTGCGTATATAATCCCTCCCTTGCCATCCTACCATAGGATAATGTTGCCGTTTAATTTCCCCACATAATATAATGCAATCTTATTTTGTTGCACACAACAGTTCACTGGGTCAGTTGTTATACTTGGATAAAGAAAGTATCCCATTACAGCAATAAACAAGATATGATTTGAGCCAACCTCTTTCAGTGAAGGGATAAGCAGTGCCGATAATGCAGTAGATGATGACACAATAGACATTCTGGCATTTTCATCATCATCATTTTTAGGTGAGCTTGAGAAAGCTCTCTGGACATCCAAGTTTTCACGACTTCGTCTACAATAGAAGCAAAGAGGAAACAATAAAGTCTTGTCCATTTGTAAACATTGTACAAATTAACAACATATAATGACTTTTCCTTCAAGAACATGGTAGTAGTCTCTGACTAATAAGTAGAACTTGGTGATATACCTAGGAGACTCGGAACTATTTCGCATTTGATCGGATTTATCATCCTGCACGTCTTTATTGACTCTGTTCATTACTGGTCTTTCACGTCCAGGACCTTTCCTCATCCCTTTCTGCATGGCGGCTTTTGCCTGTAACAAGTAATAAACAAAAAATTTAACCAGTTATGAGCACAAAAAGAGTCATTTAGACACTCTACAGCGAAAACTACAAGACCAAAACCAAGTCACTGCTTCACAAGTATCAGTCTCTGTGCAGCCGAAAATACTTTGATGTGAGAAATAGATGACATATAACTGCATAAAAATATCAAAAGTCGACCTCTGCAAGGTTAGAAGCACTGTCTTCATAAGAGGAAGAACTTCTTTCTTCATGCCCAAGTCTAGACTTGGGAGTTCGAGGAGACTCAGGTTCATCATGTTGACCACGAACAATAAGAGTGCCACTGGATGAGGTGTCCTCAAAAGAAGCATATGTGCTGCTAGACTGCCAAATGACAGGAAAAAAAGAACATAAATTAGTGTGGCAGGACTGGCAGCTAACTAAATTTGGCATTAATCAACAAATGAAACAATAGTCCTACACATACCCGAGTGCTTTGATTACTGCGTAAAGATGATGACTGCCGTCCTCTAGGAGATCGTACAACAACTGTTCCTGATCCACTTTGAGAACCCTCATCCTAAGAAAATTACAAGCACGAATGACATAGGAATTAAACATTGTGTAATGAAGCAAAAAAAATAAAAACACGATGACAACAGATAAAGATAGTTTCTTATTCCTCAAAGATTTCACACACAGAATTACAAATGACATAATTGGTTTTGATTCTGCTAAACGCTATACCTCATCTCTGGAATATCTGCCAAGAGAAACTTCTGAAGATTCATACAGCCCATTACCAGATGAAACATGCCATTGGCTGTCTCCGTCAGAATTTCTCCTTGGAGTACCCACATTGTTTAACGTATCTTCTTTCTTAGCCTGCACCGGTGGCGGTCTCACAACACTACGGACTGTGCCAGCACTCTGAGACGCACCAATGCTGAAGTCCCATCCCTGATTCCTAAAAGTTTTTCCCTGATTGCTGAGGCTATTAATGTCAGTCAACTCATAAACAAAACAAAGATTTTTTATTTTTTTTAATGTTTTAACAGTCCAGCATTCACCCACCTAGATTTAACAGTTCCTTCGGTTCTCGGTTCTCTGGTTACCTTGACAGTGTCGGAACCCTCACCATAAGCTTTGAAATTACTCCTGACATTGTCAATATCATCCTTCACGTGATACTTGGGACGTTCTCTAAGAGAAGAATAGGATAGTTAGTTATACAGCTCCACATATTATGACAAGAAACAAACCATCAGTAACATAGGTGCCTGAGACATACTTTATTCTATCAAGAAGTCGGGGACTTTTCCTGGCATTCCTAATGAATCTGTGTTTTAAAAGTTCCTTTGCACTAGGCCTCTGAAACAAAGACAAAAATATATCTAAACAATTAGCAACGATTCATGGCTCAATCAAAAGCTATTCAACTAAAATCCAGGACAAAAATAGTTACTTCGGCTATTCAATTTGGTTGCCATACACATGTCCAACACGATACTCTAGGGCATGGAAATGATCGAAATCCTTACCCGTCAATTGCTAAATTCGCACTTTTCCTAGTGGATTCGGAAAGAAACTATTGCATAACAAAGGTAGGTTATGGCATATGAAGCATATATGATTTTTGACAGTTTTGAGCCTATGTTTCGTACAGCTTTGCATTTCACTTTAAATATTGTCACTGTGTCATCAATTTAATCACATTTATGCTCCTAAGACGTCTCCCTGAGAATGTGTCCTCAGTTTAGGATAGAGTCCCTATGTCCCATACTCTTTTAAGTCATGACGAGTTCGACACTTGGATACGTACCCAAGTCAAACACCCCTACCCTCTGAGTATCATGGATTGTAAAAGAGAAGTTCCTCAGAACAAAGTATTTCAGTAGTCTGTCCAACAAATGTTGGGTATTTTTCGAAGTTTGAACATAAGAGAAGTAAATAGACTTAGCATAGAGCATCTTCATACTTATGATTAAGCAAAAAAATTTGCAACTTCAACCAAATAATTGGAACTTAAAATTTCATGTTAACACATAACAATACATGTTATCTTCACCAACAGAAGAGTCTACTAATAGTAGACCCGACTATATTTAGGTTACAATTCAAGAAAAGGAGTTACATTTTGCTCCTATATTAAACCATATTATCTCGAAATATACTACGTAAGTACGTAATCATTAACCTATGACCAGCTACAATAAAAATACACAAATTATTGTGATGTACTCCATAACTCGCAAGAGTTCCACCTTGTCCAAGCCTTCAGAGGAAACCATATCAAACAAGGGATGAGGGGATGGGTTGTCAGGGATATATTCATATATGCAGTTATGCATAAAACATGTCACAGTGTAAACTCAAAAGAAGGAAACTTGCCTCAGCAGGGACTTTCCGAAGACATAACGAGACAAATTCTTTCATGGGCCGAGAGAAATGGTCATCTAACTGCATGCAAGAAATATTCAATCTACTGTGAGTTAAGAAAAAAGAATATTCAGCGTACAAAATTTATGTTATTCCAAACCAATATTTATGAAGGCAAGAAGCCAAGAACCGTAGCCAACCTGCGGAGGATTTTCCCGAGGTATGATAAAAAGCACTCTCATGGGGTGAAGATCTGCCAGTGGGGGTTCCCCCTTTGCCATTTCAATTGCAGTTATGCCGAGAGACCATATATCTGCCTACATCAAGAAAACACAAGTAATAAAGAAAGCATTATTGACAAGTGTTAAAGGGATGAATGAATGAAAACATTCAAAAGGAAAGATGAGACATATGTTGATACTTCCAAAGTTTTCATGTAAATTACAAAATACATTCAAATACCTTCTCATTGTAGCCATCCGAATTCTGGATTACCTCTGGAGCCATCCAAAATGGTGTTCCAACAAATGTCTGACACAGAGAATACATTTGAACAGAGTTAACAATCCATACATTAAACCTACTAAATCACCGTTAAGCTTTCGGGTGACATCTATCAGTTGCTTGTTATGCTTTAACTGAACACACATTAATAAATTTTCCGGCCACATGGAGGGTCAGTGCCTACCATTAATTCATATGATGCTTCTACAGAATATACCAGACACAAAACCAGTTCAAAACAAGTAGAATGAGAAGTTATCTCATGTGATAATTGAAAACAGTAGAGAAACCAGAAAA
Organism: Silene noctiflora; assembly: GCA_009801015.1. Taxonomy (NCBI): domain Eukaryota; kingdom Viridiplantae; phylum Streptophyta; class Magnoliopsida; order Caryophyllales; family Caryophyllaceae; genus Silene; species Silene noctiflora. Next base: position 66,886 of record VHZZ01000691.1, read on the forward strand.
AATTGCTCAGTCTAGCAATGATGACCAACTACAAAGTCTAGCAATGAGGACTGCCAAGTTACAACTACAAACATCCGATTAGTGTGATCTCACTCAGCAACACACTCAGAATTTCTGTACACATACCCCATTTTCTTTTACGTAGGTTTTCTCTGCTCTTAGTTAGCTCTTTTATATTTTCATTTTTCTTTCTTCACTTTCTTTAACTCGTTTTTTATACTTGTGTTTTCCACCCTTCAAGATGACAGTTCCGAATGGCAGTTTATCTAAGCCAACTGAAATAATTTTGGTACAAAAGCTGTGTCGTTTTCCAAAAAATGATAATATGGAATAAAGACAAAAAGGTAATGACGGACTAACTCCTTCACATAAAAGAGTTAGATATACTCACAATCTATCACTGCTAATCTTATCTACAAAGAGAGGTGAAGTCAAGTCTTTGGAACACCTGGCCCAACTATACAGTTTCAAAAATGAAATTTCAACTCTTGATGTAAAGTAGCAATATCATCACATATATAGTGATGCAACCCTTTTCACCCAGGTGCACACCAAATAACCGTTCTCATTTGAGTCCATTTTCCCTAAATTTTGTCTCCTTGATGTTTATTCCACTGCACACTTTCCCCTTATTTTTCTCTTCACCAACCATTAATGTTTCTCTTTCCTCTCACCTCGCGTAGTAACATCTCCACCTTCGATCACACATCTATGCATTGTTCGCTGTTTCTCTTTTTCTCTCTTTCCCTCTCCCTCGAATTGGCGTTCCAATCCATAGTATGACCCCCTACCCGTAGTGTCAATGAAGGCAGAGGACAATCACAAGGGAAGCTAGGTTATTTTGCCGTGGAGCTAGTGGAGGAGGAGATAGTGGTAAATTAAGATATGAGGGTCGCTGGGTTGGATTGATGGTAGCTGAGGCGGGTATGTGTAGGTCAGCAGTCGCCGTGGGGGTCGATAGTGGCTGAGAGTGTCGCCAGGTGTTGGGTGATGTCGAAGGGGTTTAAGGTGTGCCTGGGTAACAGAAAACTTGTATTGTTGTTTGCTTAAAACTTTCCAAATTGTAAACGTACATTATTGGCCCAAAAAGAATAACATAAACTGATGTTTCAAAGTAGTATCTAACATTCACGTTATTAAGCTATGTGATATGTTATACATGTAAATTATCATAATGTCAGTGACACAAAATATGCAACTCACTACAACAAGATTTGCGGCTTTGCCTCATGCCTTATGCCAAGACTCCAAGAAACCTATCGCCTTAGTTCATCCCCATGTTATCTGAAACAATGCAGCTTAAGAACCCCCACGAACTTTGCACGTCTCTAAAGAGAATAGTGCATGTTATTTTAACTGATATGTTTCTGAAAACTAAGAAATCTACAATAAAATTTCATCATCCATGCTAGATATAAGTTCAAAGACTGTCAGAAAGGCCTACTTGATTTCAGCATTAAAGAAAGACCCAACAGCTACTGTCACAACATCAGTAACTAAAATAGGCTAAAAACTAGACTGGCAGGTACATCATAAATCAGAAACTACGCTCAAAAGACAACACATTAATACTATACCTTTCGGCGAGATATAGTCTTCGTCAACTGTGCAGAGACGCCAAAATCTGCAACCTTAACCAAAGACAATGCATGAGAAGAATATTAACTGACATCCTATTCTCCATGCTTCAGGATATATGGACCAAATAAATGGCTCGTAAACTCTCTATACTCCCATGATGCAAAACATGGTTCAGGGTCTTTGTTTATGGGTCTCATAGATACATTTCCCGTGTTACTACAGTCTATTTCCCTCCATTCCCCCTCCCTTCCTTCCTCTTTCTCCTTCCCCTCCCTTTCACTCTCATTTTTTACCCAAGCAAGGCCTACAAGTTTCTGAGAGCATGATACCTTAACATCGCCATTCTCAGTCAGCAAAATATTTGCAGCTGCAAAAATTTAAAAAGTATTGTCAGTAAAGAGTACAATTTGAGGCTACGAACATGAACACACAACTCGAATTCATACAATGTCCAGAAATTACAACAAAAAAGAAAAGAAAGCATTCACTAGAAGTTTCGTCAACTTGAAGAAATTGAAAGGTCCCCCACCTTTAATGTCTCTGTGAATTTTGCCTTCAGCATGAAGATAATCAATGGCATGAAGCAAATCACGCAAGATACAGGCTATCGATGTTTCTTCAAGAGGATGGCCTGGTTGTAGCTGCATAGACATAGTCAAATTAAAAGACAAATACAATATTCACAGAGCATCCCTGTACAAACTATGATAACAAGTACACCATGCTGAGCGAAAAGGAGATAACCAAACTTTACAAAGGTATAAGATCAAGACAGAACAAATCACTTCAATGTCTGAACTCGGAATTTCCGCCATTCGCTCCAAAGAGTATGCTAAATATCACCACAAATACAGCAGCAGTACATACATAAATGTATAAAACGTGACCACTTTAGAGTTTATACTTTATAGCATAGCAAACCCATAAATGTGTGAGCAATATAACAAAAAGACGTGGAAAGGCCCTCATAAACTAGATTAGATAGGACAGATCTATGGTATATATCACATAGAGAATCCGTGTTCGACAGATTCCAAGGCACCAAAATTTGTAGGATACTCAGAAATGACAGATCAACAAACCATGTCCAATTATATCAAATCAAGAATATTCTATGTTTAGTTTGAATATGTTGTGGACACTCCAAGAATAGAAATGTGACAAAGTATAGATGTACACTGCCTAAACGTGAAGTTGTAAACTAACGAGCATCAAGTAACTCCTGATTAGTACAGCTGCACCATTCAAAGTAATTAAAGATTCAATATAATGAACCCTCCGAAATTTAGCGTGATAAAAAAAAAGAGAGAGAGAGAAGAAAAGGAGAAAACTTGCATGAAGCTTTAGATCAAAAGTCGAACATTTTTCATGTTATTAATGTGTCCTATGTAATACACACAGCTTAGGTCTTCCTGAAGTGTGCTCTTAATGAGTTGCTACAATTTACCCTGACAATAAAAATGCGGAGATATAATAATGCCACAGAAGTTGAAGTAAGCAAAAGAGGAAAAAGGCAAGAGGCAGATATCAGTAACTTACTAGGTCGGCAACGGAACCACCAGCCATGTATTCCATTATTATCCATAATTTTGTTTGGTGTAGATAAGAGCCATAGTACTCAGTGATGTATGGCGATCGGCATTGGGACAAAACTGATATTTCCTGAGTGAGTAGAAGATTAAGTTTAATAAAAATTTCCGCAGCCAATATCAGGTAGTAATATATAATGATCGTCTGAAAAGACATGCCTTTTGAATATCTTCAATTTCATCTTCGCTGGAAAAAGGAGAAACAGGAGAAATAGCCAAAAAACACATGAGATGATCATTTCGAGAAGGGGGAGGGGGGGTAATATGGGATGCCCTATAAGGTTCTAGATACGGTGCACAGAGTTTAAATCTTGACCAGTAAGGATAATCCATCAGTAACATGAAATAACAATTTCCCCAACTTTTTGGATTTCTTATATCTTTTAGCTGTCGAGCAATTCAAGTTGGCACATTGAGGGTCCTTAGTACCTGAGACACGGGTAAGGTTGCCTACATCTGACCCCATTACAACAATAAGTGGGGAACTTTGTGAAGCCGAGGTAATGTTGTATTGAGAACAGACGAAATTTCAAGAGTTAACACCCAAAAGGTCAGACAATCAAAAGCAATCACAAACTCAGCAATCAAGGAATCTTGATTTTGAGAATGAGGATCCGCTCCAAAAGATGTAGCAGTTGCTTTTCTTTCACAAGTGGCGTGTATACTTTATACAAGATTTCCAACAAAATAAATGATCTCTTCATGTTCTTAGACATGAGAATTCACTCTATTTTGCCTAGGAAATGAGAAAATGGCGATGGTTGCAGATGAAAATATGTTTATTGGCCCCAAACAAGTCTTTCACAATCTTGAAGCTCGATAGGCAATGCAGCATTAGAAGGTATCGTGATCAAGAAACCAGCTGAATTGATATTTCATTAATGTCTGCCACGTTTCAGAAACAAAAAAACTAGCTTAAAGCGATGGGCCCATGGCCTATACCAAAGCTACCTTGTTACCCTAATCAGCTGCTAAAACTGACAGTCTACTATTCCGTTTCTTACCTTTGAAAAAAAAAAAAAGATGCACACTGAAACAATGAAAGCAAACAGAATTGAAAAAGTAATGTGTACGGAGACTCACGATTCCTCCAGGTCAATAACTTTAATGGCAACGACTTTGTTGAGCTCCTTATCAAAACTGAAAAACAAGCGAGAAAGCGATTAGGATTCAGATGAAAATACCAACTTACAATAAGAACTTGTAAAATGGCCGTATCACAGAGACTAAGTTAGCATTACTAGGTTTCATTTCCTACTCAATCCTATCATTTCTATAACCATAGAACAAACCATCACAAACGAAGAATAATCCTAGAACTTCATTATACCCAACTCATACTTTCAAATCAATAGAAAACTCAAAATTTATAAGCTTCATCATCACTACAAATAAAGTACAATGGCAAGGCTGAGCATCACTTTATAAAATTCCAGTTCCTGATACAGTAATATCTAATATGAATAGTTCAAGACATTTCTTGAACCCATAGCACTACAAAAACCATAACCTAATTGCACAGAGAATTCATAATTAGATCAAACGATAGTCCCATCCAACCAAAATCACCTATGGTATACCTATGTCCTATTAAATTAAACCGAAAAATATAAATCACCATATATGCAACTACATTATTCTATCTTAATCATATTCATCATTCATCAAAGTTCAGCAATACAGTATAGTAAGTTTATTAACCTAATTCAAAATTCTACACCAAATCACTTCCAGAGGTTGCGACAAACCAAAATCACATTCAATGTACAATAATGCAACAATTATAACTATCATAGAATAGCTGCAAAGAACATAATTCATCACTTCTCAATAGAACATGGCAAAGTGAGTTCCTTACCCTTTATAAACATCACCAAAAGATCCTCTTCCAATCAGCTCCAAATTATCAAATCTCGCCCCAGCCGCTTCCATAAACCCCTCCACATCCGCCATTTCCCCTCAAAACAGCTAACCCTAACCCGGCAAGCCACAAATTATCTCCTTAATCATGCATTATCACACTCCTCCACGCCTAAATCCGGCTCACACTGTACCTCTTCTCCAACAACTCAACCGCATACACTATAACTCCCTTTAAATTACACTAAAATCAATACATAACTAGAATCCAACCCATAAACCTCCACACCTAAATCCAATTCAAACACATTGTACCTCTTCTTCAACAACTCAACCGCAAAATCTGTTAATCATACACAACAACTCGCATCAAATCACGCTAAAATCAACCCATAACCTAATCCAAAGCACAAAAACACATTGTACCTCTTCTTCAACAACGCAAAACCTGTTAAATTACACACAACAACTCACATTAAATTAAGCTAAAATCAACACATAACTTACATCCAAAGTATAAACAAACGTAAACACTAAACGATCCGTCCTCAATACATATATACACACAAAAATCGCGAATGCAACGCAACAACAAACAAAAAGCAGTGCTTTCACCATTAAAATCAAATTAATCACTTCAACAAACTCCGAAATCGACAGGCGAACAACTACAACTATTTCATCGCGATTCTGATAAAATCTACACCGAAAACTGAAATTGTCAACACATAATACAAAAAAAATCGAGAATGCAACGCAACAAACAAAAAACAGTGTTTTCACCATTAAAATCAAATTAATCACTTCAACGAACTCCGAAATCGATACACGAACAACTAATAACATCTATATTATCACGATTTCGATAAAATCAACGACGAAAGCTGAAATTAACGGATAATTTTCTGGTTTACTTCAAATCTGTAACAAAATTAGAACAAATAACAAAAACTGATAGTGATTAAGTATACAAAAATTACCTGATTGAATCGAAGAACGCGAATTGGCGATCGAACTTCGAAGAGTGATGAACGAAGTTGTCAGTTAAGAAAATGGAGAAGTCATGGATCTCATTTGTCTCATGAAAGCTGGATGATGATGTTCAACTTGGATTTTTTTACTTTATTTGTTTCAACAATTTTAGATGATAAGTGGACTTTTTTTTACTATTTTTGGGTAAATTAATCGTTAGTTTAGTTTAATTTTGGATTGGATATTTACTCGAGTCGGATAGGAGTTAAATTTCCCGTTAATGTTGATTTTGACAAAGTATAGAATAAGATCGTTCAACAATAATAAAAGTTGTCATGGATTGTATGACGTATTTGTACAATGATTATTGATTAGCTTAATTTCGTAACTTTGTTTATATATTTAGCACTACTCGGGTACTCGTACTAATTTGCTTGTGTTTAATGGCAGACGATCTTTTGCGGTATGTTAAAAAGGTTTAACAAATTTTTTTAAATGCAATATGTTATCCGAAAAAAAAAAAAAAAAGTTATCTTGAAACCAAAAATTATAATGATAAAATGTTTTTCGTACAAGGCTACAACTCTAAACAACGTTGACAGATAGTATAAGGTTCTCTTTGGTAAACTCACGAAAAATATGCAAGATGCGTACATAAAAATACGATTTGAGTTTTTGTATACGTACAAAATGATTCAAGTATTTCGCTTTGAAAATACCTCATTATTCTTGACAACGATAGGAGAAAAAAATCGATAAATAACTTCATTTCCCATCATCTAGATCTGATATGGTTGTCGAAACCGAGTTGGTCTCTTACAAAACCATTGTACAATGTATAACGGCCTTATAATTACATGTACACCTCGTTTAACAATAAATGAGACGCATAAGCTGTACAATAACACTGATTTTATTTTATAATTTGTACAGACCAAAATGTAAACTTTGAGAAAAGAATGTCTGCAGTTGAAGCCTAAAGGTGCTTGTTAAGATAACGAGTAGTTTCAAAAATCGGCCTTCAAATTTCGAAGCTATTTACAACCAAATCTAATAGAGCAAGAGCAAGGGAGTCTCATCTCCGTCTTCCTTTGACAGGCTGCTTGGCAGGAGTGAGCTTCCGGAAAGACGCATGCATAATCAGAACTGACAAAACAGTGGAGGTATACATCATTTGATCGAGAAGAAATATGAGCTAAACCAAGATCAAGTTAAATTTTTTTTGGTGTGAAGGGAGCCGCGAGGGCAATTTTGAAATTCATGGGTTTTAAATCCAAGTCATGACTACCATCACTTAATGATTTTATCGGCTAAGGTAGTCACCACTTGCAAATCAAATTGCTAAATATTCAGGAGAGTACCTGCATAGCTGACCGCAATAGTACAGAATATGGCCGCCTGAACATTGCACCAGAACAGAATGGCTGCAATTCCTGCAGAACATAACAATCCCTTTATTAATATGGAAAATTGACGAAAACCATGACACGGTCTTGGGCCACGCCTACAAGGAGGAGTCCATACTCTTACAAGGAGGTTCCACCCAAAACTGATTGGCAATAAGGGGAATAGTTCCTTGGTTTATAAAATCTCTTTGATGTTTGGGACATACATAAAAATCATAGACGTTACCAGATTCAAAGAGTAGTGTAATTAAGAAAATGCATAATAAATATAGCAACGTACAAGTACACGTATAATCCGTCCCATGATAGGCTATACGTCTTTGAGGTACACAGTTGCCTACACCAGAGACTCAGAGAGCCAACGCTCCCTTTACCAGAGTGAACCTCTATGAAGTCATCATCATTTTCAAATCTAATGACGTTGGAGAATCTATTGCCACGTCATAGTTCATACCCGAAAATGATGGTTTCGAATGAGTTGTTGTAGAACTCCAAATTGTTTCGGAAAAGATCTATAAATTGGGCATTTTTCTTAAATCTTTCATCACTCGTTGGGATAGACAGGCCATGAAAATTAATTTTACTACAGTAAACCTGTGCTACTGTCGGAAATTGGCTTATTTTTAGCATAAGCTTCCCTCCCATGGAAGGCCTCCAATAGTAGGAAAGGAAAAAGATTCAAGAGAATCCTAAGGACCGGGAAAACAAATGGAAAAGTAGTTTGAGACAAAATAGCTGCTATTAATCAAGTCCAACATCATCTACTTTGAGTTAAGTCTACCTCATTTGGATCTAACTTTTTAAAAGTTGGGGCAAGATAACGGTATCAAATTAAGGCTAAACAGTTATCTTATAGAGTAATGAGACGAAAAAGCAGTACATAAGCCAATTATTAATAGGTAGCATACAAAGTGTGCGTCTTTTTTTTTCAGAATGGTGCCATTGCCTGCACATTTTAGCAATTGACGAAAACAAAACATATTTGTGAAAATAGGATCCACGTAGTGACGTAGGATTCAATTTCCATTGTTTGCATGGCAGCTCTACACTAGAAAGTCTTACAAAATGGCAGGTTTTGATGTCCAAGAACAAAAACTTGGCGGTTCTATTGTGGTTCTAACAGTAGAAAAAGAAGTTTTTTTTTTTTGCCATTTCACTTGCCGGTTTGAATGATTGTAGATGGCATTTTAAAGGACTTCGACATACTAAGTACAGAGTAGAAAGGAACAGAAAAACGAAAAATAGAACCACTGATATATGATTATGTTGGCTTGTTTTTACCCTCTTTTACCTTGCATTCCGACTCAATTCGAGTCGGTTTTTAGCCCCTTTTATGCATTTTGTACCCGCATTGCGCATTCTATGATTATGTGCCTCTTAGTGCAGGATTTGAGGCGGAAATCGAGAGACGGGAGCAAAAGGGAGCAAGTATGAAGAAACCAAGGCAAAAGAGGAAGTTTTCAAGTATCACATAGTGTTCATTAAATGTTTTCAAGTATTGCTGAAATTAATGGATAAGGTAAAGTGTAACAAATTAGTGAACTTGCAAGAGCAACCATCTACTGGATTTCACCATACACTAAAAACGGGCTAAACGAAGATAACCTTAAAAAAACAGGGTCTGAAGATGAAGCAATTAGTCAATAAGTTCAATGAATGGACCAGTGTAACATACACAACATGTATGTCGCAGAAAACTTACCACACTGGCCAGCGCGAATTAGAACTTGTCGACTAGAGGGATATCGCCCAAGTGCCCATTTAGCATCACAAAATCTAAAAAGCTCCCATACTGCTAAACATGATAACAGTCCAACGAACGCAAGTGGCATCTTGTACCTAGCATCCAAGAACAACAATCATTAATCTATTTTGTTATTTTTTGCATAAAGTATCATTAGAGACTACAATCCAAAATGATCAACAAGTATCTGTTAGGCCGTCCTATTACTCACCGTTAGGTGTATATATTAAATATAGCAACCAACTACATGAACATAATTACAGACCAACAAGAGTGACACAAGCCAAGCACTACGTTACGGCCTAGGGGGCATGTCACAGACATTGATTTCATCAACACAGCATCATAAACTAAAGGGCTACAACTTGACCTCAATTGATTAGACGGATAGAGAGTAACCCACTTGAGAAAATGTAAATCTAAGAAAAGGGCGATCATACAAAGTTGAAAAACACATACAAAGAGCAACTTAATAAGCAAAGAATGTCAAGGTAGCTAGCAACATAATTTAATTAACTCTATGTTGAAACTAAACCGAAAACCAGCAAAAATAAGAGTAACCCAATTGACAAAATGTACAACTATGAAATGGGCCATCATCAGAAGTTGAAAAACGCATGCAAAGCGCAAAGAATGTCATATAGTAACAAGGGGTAGCACCCGCTACCCCAAGTCCTCAAAAAAATAGTTAAGATTATCTATTTCTCCTCCCCCGAAAATATCTGAATATGAGGACTTCGCAAAGATATTAAACTACAAGAAGAAAGTTTGCTAACTAAAATTTCATTTTTAGTTCCGCCCCTCTACTAGCAATATGATACAATTAGCACAACATCGAAATTAAACCGAAAACCAGCAAAAATAAGAGTAACACAATTGACATGAAGTAAAACTATGAGAAGGGTAAGTGTCAAAAGTTACAGAAAACATACAAACAGCAACTTAATAAGCAAAAAAGGTCAAACCAACAACACAATTCAATCAACAAACTATCGAATTACGACAAAATTCACCAAAAATAAGAGCAACCCAATTGACATAATGCAAAACTAGAAAAAGGTAAGTGCCAAAAGTTGAAGAAAACATACAAAAAGCAGCTTATTAAGCAAACAATGTCAAGCTAACAACATAATTCAATCAACAAAGTATCGAAATTACGACGAAATTCAGCAAAACTAAGAGTAACCCAATTGACATAGTGTAAAACTAAGAAATGGGCAATCATCAAAAGTTGAAAAACACATACAAAGAGCAACTTAGCAAAATTCAATCAACAAACTATCGAATTACGACGAAATTCAGCAAAAATAAGAGCAACCCAATTGACAAAATGCAAAACTATGAAAAGGGCAAGTGTCAAAAGTTACAGAAAACATACAAAGAGCAACTTAATAAGTAAAGAATGTCAAGCTAACAACATAATCCAATCAAAAAACTATCGAATTACGACGAAATTCACCAAAACTGTGAGTAACCCAATTGACATAGTGTAAAACAAAGAAATGGGCAATCATCAAAAGTTGAAAAACACATACAAAGAGCAACTTAGCAAAATTCAATGAACAAACTATCGAATTACGACGAAATTCAGCGAAAATAAGAGCAACCCAATTGACAAAATGCAAAACTATGAAAAGGGCAAGTGTCAAAAGTTACAGAAAACATACAAAGAGCAACTTAATAAGTAAAGAATGTCAAGCTAACAACACAATCCAATCAACAAACTATCGAATTACGACGAAATTCACCAAAACTGTGAGTAACCCAATTGACATAGTGTAAAACAAAGAAATGGGCAATCATCAAAAGTTGAAAAACACATACAAAGAGCAACCTAGCAAAATTCAATCAACAAACTATCGAATTACGACGAAATTCAGCAAAAATAAGAGTAACCCAATTGACAAAATGCAAAACTAAATAAAGGGTAGGAGTCAAAAGTTAAAGAAAACTTACAAAGAACAACAAAAAATCACAAGAGACAAAACAGCATATTGTCTAGCAAATCGCTTAACATTCTCATGAACACGCATTCTAGCTTGAGTAGGAGAAGAAGGAAAAGAATAACTATCAAAACACCCTAAAAACCCAGAATTAGTCCAATTAATTGAATTCAAAACACTAAAATTCTCATTATTTGAGGTAAAATCAGAGGAATCAAGCTTAGCAAAAGGGTTAAGAGTGAAAAGAGATAGAATTGTAGCTAAGGATGAGATTAAGGACATAGTTAAGGTGTAGGAAATGGCGGTTATGGTGGTTGTGGCGGTGGTTCGGGTGGTGTTAGTGGTGGTTGGAGTGGTGGTGGTGGTGGTGGTTGGGTGGGTGGAGAGAGGGGAGGGGGTGGAGGCATGGAGGTTGTGGAGTTGGGTGGTTCGGTGGTCAAGGAGTTCGAGATAGCCTGAGTCGCGGAGCCACGATTCGAAGTTAGGGTCGGAAAGGCTTAGGGATAAGGGGTTCGGTTTGAAAGACATGTTTTTTCTTGTGTTTGTGTTTGTGTGTGTTCTTGGTGTATGTATGTGGGTATGTTGGTAGGTGGATTGGTGGGAAATTGGGGATTGTGTGTGGAATCTTGTTGTTGGGGAAGATATTTACGACTTTCGTCTCAGTTATTTATTTACGTTTTATGTTTACTGTGATGACTCGTATTGTTGACTTGATGGGTATGAATTTCTTGTATGGTTGTCAGTAACTGAGTACTAGTAGTAATTTTGGAGCGGATTTTGGAGTAAATAAATGAGCGAGGCAAGGTTTTATAATCTTGATTTTCGAAGTTAGATTGAAATGGATCTAGGCAGTAGAATTAATAAGAATAGCAATTTAGTGAAGTCGAGTAATTTGTAATAGGAGTGATTCAGTAATTTACGGAATGGTTCAGTCACGGCCCTGCAGTCGTCTTAACACGCATGGGAAGAGTTCTCAACAAAGTTCTCTCTCACGAGAACTGTGTCTTGTTGTTAGTAGTGAATCAATCAAAGATGGCAAGGATTCTAAACTCGCCCCTCCGTCTAGATCAAAGAAATCATAATCACTAATTTGATCAACTGTTCGTCCACCTGCTACTGTAATCGATCCCCTTCTGTGATCAGCAGAATAATAAGAAACCCCTTCATCTTCGCGCCAAAGAACTACAAAGTATCGTATATCTCATGTGACGGTATTTCAAGGGACTAATTGTAGACTTGTAGTTTTAGAAGCCTTGAGTACATTTCACTGAAGAAGTTAAAGACAGAATGTCAACGGTATTTAACTACTGAACAATATACAACAATGAACCTAGTCATCAGCAGCCGGAGGATCATCTTCGCCGTCAGGTGCGTCATCAGCTGCGTCCTCCTTGCTCTTGGCCTTCCTTTCTTGCCATTTTCCCCATGCCCATTTCAAGATGATGAATCCTCCAAGAGCATATACCTGACAAATAGCCCGATCGTTAATCCACATTACCAGTGGCGATACTGATCACATTTAGTCGCTTAAGCAAAGTCTCTGAGTGGCGATATACGTAATATGGGTCTAAAACTCGTCAGAATCAAAATTGTCAAGCGAACACAACTACACAAGTCACAGGCAAACGATAGATACAATACAAGACCATCGATCATCAACAAGTCAGAACTAATACGGAGTACTTCTTTAACTACCATAGCGGCATCACCTGTTCATGGCAACTTACTGCAAATATTCAAGCACAAGTAACAGAATTCACATGCTTTGAAATCCATTTATGTTCTTCGCAGGAGAACACGACAGTAGAGATAACAAAATTCCATCAACTTAGCTTCCTCATTACGAGATTACTGGTGGATATTGACATTTTGCTAGATTTACATGAACATTAGAAATTCGACTTCATATCGATACTATTCAGGGTCCTTCAGTCACAGAAAAGTAACACAATCTAGCAGATAGAGGCAGGCAGAAACCCTGAAATGTGCTTCTCTCAAGTCATATGAACATGAGCCTCAAGGAGATCCCATGAATCGCAAGGTAATTAGAAATCGGATATGTGCAGCCTAGCCCTTGTGTTAACAATATGAAGAGTGTTTCCAGATGATCCATAATGAAATTTTGTTCAGAATTCACTAGATGATAGCTACTGCACAATATAAAGAATTGATGTTTTAATCATCGAGTTCCAACATCCACCGAGACACCAAAGCTGCAATGTTCATGAATCACGATATGAACATTACACTAGAACTACTTATCCATCAACTTAGCAAATGATAGATTACACCATTAATTTCAAACGCTCGGTGTATGAGACATTGCATATTTAGAAGTCCTAAAATAATCATAGACAGGACTCCGTAATACAAAATAATAGCCCCGATCAATATACCTAGTACAAACAGTCTTTTCTAGTCCAAGATCAAATCATCAAGGTCCCAACTCCCGAGACACTCCTCTAATACTTGTGATATTCATAGCAAATTGAACTACATGCTCAACAATCATCAAAGAGCAAAGTAAATTATGATGTCCAAATTACTAAACTACTAATCACAATGTCTCTATGAACCCATTCGAAAGTAGGCAATGATACAAATCAATTTTTGAATGGTGATTTGTAGTGGCGGCGCTGGAAGTGCACACTAGTGGTACTCGTAGTCTATCAATAGATCATCCTCTCCTTCCAAAGTTGGACTCCCACTAATCACCTCGTCTTCCAAAGTTGGACTTCCGTTATTAATATAACTGTGGTCTTAATTCGAATCATCCCCTATATACTAAAAGAATAACACTTCTCTAAATATTCCCGCTCAGTTTTCCCGTCCATGTACATAAAGGTAGCTTTTGACAGTCTAATGGCATAATTATGCCTATAATTTCGTATAATAAGATTTATCTCATGGAAGACACCCTATTGGCCTATTCACTACGAATGAGTACTTCTTTTCACAAAACTAATGAAGCATATGCTCATAATTTCGTCATTGTGCCACACCCATAACACTCTTCTTAAGGTTTAACCCTCGAGATTAAACAAACCATATCACTAACTAATAGCAGTGGCGGAACTAGGGGCTAGGGATGTCTTCCCCCTAAACAATGAAGAAATCGAAACTTTTGGTTAAAATTTTCGATTCTTTTTTAGTTTACCTCATGTCACTACTCACTAGTACCCTAGAAAAATTCCACCCCCTAATTGCAAATTCTGGCTCAAAATCATCCAATTAACATCCCATTCACTAAACACAGACAAGCTCATTAGCCAAATACACCCAAAAAGATTGAATCTTTCCACCATTAAATTGATCACAGGGTACCCAATAACACAAACAAGCTCAAAAACAAACTAAACCCAAATTAAGATTGAATCTTTCCGACATCAAATTCATCACACAATCAAATACATAACATAAACAGTCTCGTATACAAAATAAAATCAAAAAATTGAATTTTTGCAACATTTAACAACAACCAACAACAACCACCACCACCTAGTCCCAACATGGCTTGTTGTCTGCTAACATAAATCATCATCTGAATCCGTAATCAAAAGCCAAATTACACTAACAATCAAATATCCTATACCACAAACAACTTCATTCACACACTAAACCCTAAAAAAGATTGAATCTTTCCGACATCAAATTTATCACACAATCAAATACATAACATAAACAGTCTCGTATACAAAATAAACTCAAAAAATTGAATCTTTCCAACATTTAACAACACCACCAACTAGTCCCAACATGGTTTGTTGTCCGCTAACATAAATCATCATCTGAATCCGTAATCAAAAGCCAAATTACACTAACAATCAAATATCCAATACCACAAACAACTTCATTCACACACTAAACCCAAAAATATTGAATCTTTCCAACAATTTACTATACAGTACAATCAAAAACCAAATTAAACTACTAAGAAACATAAAATTAAGATTAGGTCTCCCTATGACGGACATATTCGTTTCAAGATTAAAACGGGTCAAATATCACCCCACCTGCATAGATGAGACAAGCTTTTTGCTAATCTCAATGCATGTTTAAACTGGCATGTTCGTCTTAACCAAGAATTTGTGCAAAATTAATCACCTAGTCAAATTAAACTACTAAGAAACATAAAATTAAGATTAGGTCTCTCTTATGACGGAATATTCGTTTCAAGATTAAAACGGCCCAAATATCACCCACTTGCATAGATGAGACAAGCTTTTTGCTAATCTCGATGCATGTTTAAACCGACATATGTCCGTCTTAAACAAGAATTTGTGCAAAATTAATCACCTAGTCAAATTACAATAACAATCAAATACCCAACAACTTAAACAACTTTATTCACAAACTAAACCCTAAAAGATTGAATCTTTCCAACAATTACTATATCATTCAATCAAAAACAAAATTAAACTACCAACAAAAACAAAATTAATTAATCAATCAATCAATCAATCACCTGCCAGAGTATGATAGGGTTAGTATCCTGTTGAACATCTTCACTCTCAAGCTTAATAGGAGGAACATCTTGTTTAATCCATGGAAAACTAACAACATCTGAGGTTTTTTGGGCATTAATTACAGAACTTTCTTCAACAACAACACCATCTTTCAATGATTTGTTATCATTTTCTGCCTTCTTTTCTTGCTTTTTATTGAGATTTTTGAAGGAATTAAGTAAACATTGAGGAATTTGAGTTAAGAACACAAAAGGGTTGTTTGATGGTGGATTTTCAGGTTGTTTGGGTGATGCTTCTGCCATGTTTCTCTGCGTTCGGCTAGAGTCGTGTTCTTGTGTGATGCTTGAGGCCTCGAGTACTATGTTTTTGTCTTGTTTGAGACTTTGAGGTGCTACTTCCTCGATTTTGTTAAGGATATTTTTAACACAAATTTTCATCGGGCACGATCCGTCGGAAGCTGAAGACGGATAGTGCCCTTCTTTTTTGGTTCAAATGAGCATACTATGTCGCGGGTGAGAGTTGAACACCCAACTTCATGGTTGGGTAAGAGAGCTCTTACCACTTGAGTTAGCTCTTGTTGTCATGGACTCACGGATAGTGTTCTTCTTACAATATGGGGTACTTTTTTCCACTAGTTGCCCTCCTACTTGCCTTATTGTGATGACTGGGGGACTTGTAACCGTTACCTTTGGTGTGCACTGAGGGTGATAGGCTCGAAATCCAGAAGGCATAGCTTCACGCCATAAACACTTCACAAAATTGCTTTTAGGAAAGCTCAAACCCGAGTTCATTGAGAATTTCACCCAAATGATTTTTTTGCTTTTTATTTTTTTTTTTTTGGATGAATAGGGGACCTGTAACCGTTACCTTTGGTGTGCACTGAGGGTGACAGGCTGGAAATCCAGAAGGCATAGCTTCACGCCATAAACACTTCAAGAGATTGCTTTTGAAAAGGCTCGAACCTGAGTCCCTTGAGAATTTCACCCAAATTTTAATCATTAGACTTAACTCTTACAGGCCGTCTCACGAATTTTACAGGTTTTTAAACAAGGAAATAAAACTCGATTAATTTGATGTGTTATCATGTTAACACAACGTGAGACATATGCGCTCTTTTATATGCAGTAGATTATTATTAGCGGAAATAGATTGGTCAAGTAAAATATAAATGACATAACTACATAAGTATATAATCGAGAGATATGATTAGTTATTGAATCAGTGGATTTAGTAGAAGTGTTTGATAATCAGCGAGTTAGATTGATCCGACTACTCCTATCAAATACATCGATGCCTTGGTATATGCAAAGGGCTTTTTATTGGTGAGCCTAATATTGGGCCTTCTTACAGCCCAAACCACTCACATTAACTTAGAAATTGTCTTGCAAGTCGGGCCGGGCTATCCTCACGGCCTAAACTCGACCCATGTATGCACCGGTTTATGGGCTTACACGGGCTCATTGAGGGCCAAGCACAGAAAATAATCGAGGTGGGGCAAACGGTTTATTAATAGGTAATCGGTAACTGTAAATAAATAATGTAACTGTAAATAAACTCTTTTTAATCATATAGAGTTATTAGTTTTAAGCTTTTAGTAGTGTATTAATCTTTATTTTGTAAAAGCTTTGTATTTTCTGAAGGGAAAATATGACGGTTACACTCTATAATTCCGCTGCCATTATTCATAATGAAAAGAGTTGTCTGTGCTTCCCATGTAATTTTCAGAGGTTGCATGTATTTTTGTTTAATTAGTAAGCTATATAAATTAAAATTCTCACCTTTTTTTTTTATATATAAAATAATAGCTTTAACCTTAATAATATATTTTCATTTGGACTTCAAACCGAGTTTTTTTTTTTTACATCCGCCAGAGTATAATAAACCAACAAAACTTAAAAGGAAGAAAAAACGAAGTTATTACAAATACTCGCTTTAAAAGTATATTTAAATCAATTAACTTGTAACTAGTATAGGTCTCGTGCAATTGCACGGTATTTTAGATACAAATATTAGAGAATTTGACAATTAATTAAACTAATGCAGTTTATCTCCATTTTAAAAAGAGTAGAAATTTGCATATATAATCCCAATGAAATATTTTATTAACCTCATTTATGTAAAAGTTAAACCATGTAAAAGTTAAACCATGATAGATATATTAAAAAAATAATTAAGAGATAAGTATTGTTCAATTGTAAATATAGATAGTAAAGACTAATTAATTAGGAAATAAATATTGTCAAGTAAAATCTCACTTAGGCGGGAAATTTGAGCGGGAGAATTTAGAGATGTGTTAATCTTTTAGTATACAGAGGATTTTACATTAATATTTATATAAAATCGTTTTACATACTGTAAGAAAATAACGTTTTCTAGTGCGCTACAACTCAGAGATATTGGTTTAATATTTCACAATTACCTAATTAATATTATTTTAGATCGATATGTAGACAAAGAAGCGCCCATGGCCTAATGGATAAGGCGCTTGACTTCTAATCAAGCGATTGTGGGTTCGAGTCCCACTGGGCGTGTCTTTTTTATATTTTTGATTTCTCATCCGCGTAATTTCTTTTTTTCTCATACGGAGTAGAGTCCGTCTCATTGTAGACGGTTAATATCCGACTTTTTTCTCATACGGAGTACAGTCCGTCTCATTGTAGACGGTCAATATCCGTCTAAAGCTGAAGATAGATATTGGTTCTCTCACAAAATGTACGGAGTATATGTTACAGTGTTACACTATCGAAAAAGGATATTTTTATCTACAACGCGTCTTTGCTTCTGACGGGTTGGTTTTCGTCTGAAATAAGACGGACAATATGTCGTCAATTTACAATAAAATGTTGTTATTTTCTGATAACATGTTACCATTATTTTTCACATCATTTTAAGGTAAAAAGTGACTACTTTTGTTATAACATTTAGTCATTAAATGGTTACATTTTATTAAAAATGACAACATTTTATCCGTCTTATTTCAAATGGAAAACAGCCCGTCTGAAATAAGAATTTGCGTTTTATCTATGGGATGGTACTAATTTTTTGTTAGTTGTATGTGAAACCGTTGTACTACTTTTTGTTAGTTGTACTTGTATAGTTGTATGTGAAACCGCCGTAACTCGTAAATAAGGTATATACAGAGTTGGTCTTTTCTAAAACAGATGCATTTATTTAAAAAAGTTTTATAGCATTACATCTAAACATATGAGAATTGAGGTAGTTTTTTTTTTTTTGTTAATTTTAGGGGTTGTGCATTTATCTCTGTTTTTGTGACATTTGAGTTTACGATACTATTTTTAAGACAAAGTTAAATTCATGTTTTCTCACAACCAGCGGTGGAGCTAAGGATGGGCTCGTTGGGAAGTTCGCCCCATCTGACAGATAAAATTTCAAAGGTTTTAGTTAAAAAATTTCAAATTTTTCCGAGTTTTCCTTATATCATTACCCGTTCGCCTTTCGCTAAATCTGAATTTATTTCATGACTTCACCTCTGCTGACAACTCTCCTTTTATCTTTACGATAATTAAATATGTTGTAATAGAGTCTCAATTTATAACGATCTTATCCAAGAAACTAGATTAATATTAAATTAAAAATGTATATGTCACCTAGCCACCTGTGTTATCCAACGTATTAATGATTGACCAAACAATTCTTAGTGAATTTCAATAAAACTTCTCTCTAAAAAAATTCTCTAAAAACCCTAGCCTCCATCAATTATACGTGGGGGCTTCCATTGATTATCAATCGATGGTAAGCCCCAAAATTATTTTCTATTTCAATTAATAGTGTACAGATCTATATTCTATTCAATAAAAGTCTTCCTTTTGATGAGAATCGTTTATGAGTCCCTTATTTAGGGGGTTTTCCATTTATTCGTGGATTTAGTTTCATCAGTAATATAGTCAAGAGTAGTTCGTTGATGGTTCGTAGCGTGTTCTTTCAAAGAGTACAAGTGACTTGTCAACGATCTCTGGAACTAGCCGGAGGTAAATTTTATCTCATAATGAATCAAACGATGGATCCCCTCAAAAGCTACATAAAGATAACGATAATAGGACGAACCGAATTGTTAGATGCTGTTTTGAGATTCCCTAGTTTATAAGAAAAGTATTTTTCTTTGGTTTCCATTAGATTTATTTTCGATTATACCTATTCTTTATAAGTGTCGTATGACGTTCTATTAATGAACTGTTCTTTTTTAGGAAAAAAAAAAACGTATATGTCCATCTTAAATAAAGTGGTGTTTTGCCCAGTTTTTAAAGTGTTTTTGTAATTGAAAAAGCAGAAACTAGGCCAAACACTAGAAATTAGGGAGGATTAAAAGTGTTTTTAAAAACCCAAAAACTGTTAACTAACCCCCAAAAGTAGAAGCACCAAATTGCTACTTTTACTTATACTTTTCACTCTAGTGCCTAAAAAACCCAAAAATGTAATTAGGCTAAACACAAATTTTTATTTAAAAATCGTTTTTACAAAAGTTTGGCCAAATAACCAATTTTTTTTTTCAAAAAACAACTTGTGAATAAACTCATCTTAAAAAGAAAACGCTCTTTTACATAATCAAGGTCAAACATCACCTAAGAATGGTCGAAAAATGAGAAATGAAACGTGGAGAGCAGATAAACCACCGTCCAGGATAAATGCAAGGTAGGCTAGAGCTCTACAAGTGCCGACATCCACGCGCCTCACTCGCCGATTTACTGGTTAAACAAATGGGACCCAATTTGTCAAAGTCAGGGACCAAAAGTAATTGTCAAAACGCGGCGTTTCATTATCATGGAATAGTGTCTCAATGTCCACGTGATTTCTGACATGTGTCTTATTTTAGTTGGTGTGGACCTCACTCACTTGCTCGTACACTTTGTTTTTGTCGTTCATGAAAGGGATTGGATTCAACCTTCCTTTTCATTTCGTTTAGTTCAGTTCAGTAGTCGGCTTACTCCGATTTCCTTCTTTTAGTTTGAATTTATTTTTGAATTCTAGGCGGTTTAGTTCGATTTTTCAATCCGCTTAGTCCGCTTAGTTGAGATTTAGTCGGTTTAGTTCGATTCTTCAATCAGTTTGGATAAAAACAGGATTTATGCTGTTAATATACTTTTATTTTTTTAATCAAGTGAAGACACAATGTCGCGCGTGAGAATTGAACCACAGCTTCATGGCTGGAATAACAAAGCTATTACCACTTGAGTTACTCTTATTCTCTTACAATTCCCTATATACTAAAAGACTAACACATCTCTAAATTTTCCCGCCCAAATAATATTCTGCCAGACAATATTTATTTCCTAATTAGTTAATGTTGACTATCTATATTTACAATTAAACAATATTTATGTCCTAATTAATTTTATAACATCAATCACTGTTTAACTTTTACATAAATAAGGCTAATAAAATATCTCCTTGAAATTATATATACAAATTTTTGACCCTTTTCAAAATAAAGGTAAATTGTACTAATTTGATTAATTGTAAAATTCTCAAATATCTATATCTAAAATTCCGTGCATTTGGACGAGAGCTACACTAGTAACAACAACAACAACAACATTACCCCAGTACCTCAATGTCTCCCGCAAATTGCGGGGTAAGGGGGGTCGGATGTACGCAGTCTTACCCTTGTGTTAGCAACACAAATAGACTGTTTCTGAATGACCCAAGATGAAAATTGCGTCGAGAACTGCATCGAAGGACCACTGCTTCACAAAAGAAAGAAGTGATGCCACTTTAGCAAACCATTCTGATTTATTCCATTATAATCCATAACAAAAGAGTAATGAGTCTTTTGCTCCATTGGGGAAATATGGAAAAATCTTATTCTCTTACAATAAAGAGAATAAATATTATACTCAGTATAATTAATTAAAATCGTACCCTCAATTTTAATTTATTAAAATACGATTTACAATGAAGAGAATAAAAAATAAATAAATAATGGAGTCAAATAAAGTATATTAATATATTTGGGAAATAATTTCGATCTACTATCCACTTCGTCCATTATATTTGCTTTAAAATCAAACTAAATACTAAAATGACATATACAAATGACTATAAAAGGGATCAAGTTTCATTTTGAAAATAAATCTGTTGTCCCAGTATGTCATCAATTTAATTTAAATTCGAGTCGGACAAAAATTACTCGAAAAGTAAGACTTTTTCTCATAGTTTCTTTATTCAACTCTACTCTACCTATTTCTTTTTCTACACTATTCACAAATAAATTTTTAATTTCAATTTTCGTTCAATACAACATGTGAAAATATATTCATGTGGAGTCTTATTTGATTCGTCTTTACGAGGACATTAAAAATATCCAACTTTTAGAATTTTTGCAAATACTTAGTTAATGATATTTAGCGCTTAAAACGCGCGTTGACAAACGTAAAAAAGTAAAGTGGTAGAGTGGAGTTGAATAAAGGAAATATATTTTAACATTGTTGCAGTCTAAGAACTTAAACCTAAATCTTCAAATTAAGTTAAGGAGAAAGAACTTGAACGTAAATCTTCTAACTAAGTTAGAAAAACTTTTCATCATTTAATTAAGAGTTTTTTGTGAAAAACTACCTAATATTTACCTCATTTTCATAAATACTACCTAAAGTTTTTAATTTTGCTAGAAACTACCTAATKTTTTATATCTTTTGTCAAACACTACCAAATTGAAATTAATGAGCAAAATCGACAATTTTTTTGCCAAATTAACTAAATTTCCGACAAACAAATCAAAATGTCAATCAAATTAGTCATCATTTCGTCCAAATTAGCCACAATCCCAGCCAAACTAGTCAAAATTGAAGTAACTAAGTTAGTAGCTTATCAAAACAGTTGGCGGTGGTTAAGTAAAGTAAATAGTGTATGTAATATGCCAAAAATAATGTTTTCGATTAAGAATTTTGTCTAATTTGATCGGAAATTTCAATTTGGTAGTGTTCGACAAAAGTTAAAAAATATCAGGTAGTTTCTCGCAAAATTAAAAACTTTAGGTAGTATTTATGAAAATGGGGTAAATATTAGGTAGTTTTTCGCAAAAAACTCTTTAATTAACAATAAGTCATACTTAAAATTTAAGACGGATACCTCCGTTTTAGTTCGGAGATTATTGGTTAAAAACAAGTACAGAAACCTACAATAGTGGGAAATGACGAAATGTTCAACGGTAGTCATACATAAAGTCGGTAGGTCCCACAATAATAGCGGCGGCTCGCCGACTATTATTTGTGTATGAATCTCTTCTATTCACACGTGTTGGTCTCCGTAGATGCACCGTACATTTACACACTTTAAAGCGTCTCCGTTGTGACGGGTCGGTATTTGTGACGGGTAATGACACTCACAAAACAAATAGGGGGACAAGGTGGGGGCACCCCCCACTTGCTTTCCACTCTCCTCTATTTGAACATTTTGTCTCACAAAATGGTATCCGTCTTCTCATTTGTGACGGATACCTTCCGTCACAAATGAGAATTGATGTACACACTTACCGTGTACAAACTTCATGCTCACATTTCATCACACGTGTAACCTCTACATCTAACTAACTAATTAAGCTAATTTAATACTCGTTATATTTGTCTTAAAGTTAAAACGTATCAAATATATTTCTCCATTCGACTCTATTCTACCACTTTGCTTTTTCACGTTTGCAAACGCGTGTTTTATGTATCAAATATCGTTTGCTATGTATTTACAAAAATTATGAAAGTTAGATATTTTTAATCTTCTATATATAAAAGACAAGTCATTTAAAAACATATGATTGGTCACTGAATTTTAGGATTAAAAATAAAAATTATTAGCCCACTACCCCATCACCTATAAAACTCATTTTATTTCAAGCTTAAATATAAATATAAATTTCATAAGAAAATTTAACAATAAAGTTTTTAATTTATTTATGAAATGTTTTTAGAAATTTAACATACTAGCTCTAAATATTCAAAAAATTATAAATTTACATGAATTGAAAAATATAATTTTTTTATTTTTAGGATAAATTCAATCAGATAGAACATAACAATAATCATTAAATAATTATAACGTTAATTCAATAAATTACCAAGTAATGATATTATTAGATCTACTAAATTTTAACTTTTAAAAGTTTTTAACATTCGATTTCAGACAGTACAAATTTTACCATATGAAAAAAAGTTAAAAACACAATATTTTTAAGACTAATAAAAAAATAAAAAATATTTCAACATGCATAAATAAAATTGATATATATTTGATTTTCTTTCAATTTGTATTAACGAACCCGTGCATTTTTTGCACGGGTTTAAAACTAGTGTACACGTAAAGACGAATCAATTAAGATCCCACATAAATATATTTTTACATATGTATTGAAAGAAAATTGAAATTAAATGCTTACTTTTGAATAGTGTACAAAAACAAAAGTGGTAGAATGGAGTTGAATGAAGGAAGTATTACGGAAAATTCACGCGGTGCTCTTGAGGTTTAACATTTTGCCCAAAATACCAAAATTTTTCAGCCGGGAAACTTTAAGAAGCGATAACTCGTGTTTACGATTTCAGAAAATGATAATTTTTTTTCAAATTGATCATTTTTCCGAGAACTACGATTTCAAAAGAAAAATATCTTATTTGGATCCTGTGGCAAGGAGTTATTGCGTGTCAAAAGTTTTTTTGACCGAACAAATTTTGAGTGACCATATCTCTTGGTCACGAATTCCAAACTCAACAACTTTTTTTTCTCAAGTCGCAGTTTTCGGAAAGATAATCAATTTGAAAAAAAAAATTATCACTTTCTGAACTCGTAAACACGAGTTATGACCTTTTAAAGTTTTCTGAATCAAAAAATTGGGTATTTCAGGCAAAAAAGCAAACCTCAAGGACACCGCGTGCATTTTCCGAATATACTAATTATGTGCTTATATTTGTCATATTCGTCATATTACTTGACATGTTTTAAAATAAAGACGAGAATGTGAATTTCTGAATTTTATTTTGAGGTTTAAGTTGTTGATATAAAATTAATTAATTTAATTTATTTAATTATTTACGTTTGATTAAAATGATAAGATTATATTTAAAATTTAACGTTAATTTTTGTTTTAATGTTACCGGAGCTTTTTATTATGTTAAATATCATCACTAGTTCACATAAAATTCGACAATGTTATACTTAAAAGCTTGAAAATTCTTAAGGCGTTTGCATATTGAACAAACTCGTTTAAGACTTTTGCCACAATCTTAATTTCAAAACTACTCGTACCAAATACGTAAAATATTTTTTGTATTTTCGAAATTAACTTTCTACTTTAGTAGTTAAATAAATACTCACTTCATCTCGCACGATTAAGTTCATAATTTAAGTACATTATGCGAGAGGGAATGATAGTGTAAACGTCTATGATCGACCTTATTGTTCGTTTCTATAGTAGTCGATATACTATTACTTGCTTAATTCACTCTTAACAAACGTGTAAAAATGAAATGAATACATGAAATAGTCATGAACTACATACGATATAGATTGCTAAACAAAGACGATAAATCAGTTAGAAATGGAAATTTCACTATTATTTACAAAGTTAATTAATTCTAACAACATGAAAATTATCCAATCTCAAATTACTTCACCTATTTTAGGCTTTTCATCTTTTTTTTTTTTTTTTTTTTTTTTTTTTATTATTCATCTTCTTTCACTCAGCTTAATTTATAAACCCAAAAAATTACAAAATCTCATCATAAAAAAAAAAAAAAAAAAAAAAAAAAAAAAAAAAAAAGATGTTGGATAAAGTGTGGCACATTTCAAACCGACGACCGTCTTAACTTAAAACGTCTTTATACGAGTCATCTGAACTTAAAACGTTCTTAAACGAGAATGGGTGCATCTCAAACCCTCAAGCAACCTCCTGAGGTGGGGCCAAGTTAAGATCAAGATCAAGATCAAGGGTCAACCCTCTTTCACCTTGACCATCATCAACGGCTGAGATTCCATCTTGACCCTGGCCCACCACACCATTCCCACACCTAAACGCCTTCCTAATTTCCCTCACTCTCTCCGCTAACGCCCCGTACATAACAAAATGACGCTGGGACCCACTCACAGGATACCCAGTCATCTCACGCGCGGGTCCGGAGAACAAAGTGAGCTCAACCACAGGCGACGCGTCAACGCACGCGCCAAATGAGTCAGCGGTGTTACTTTCCTGACTAGTTGGGTTTGGACCGGGTTGATCCGGGTACGCGAAATTGGTCTTAGCCTTACACCCACGGAACTCACGCGCGGCTTTATCATACGCACGCGCTGCTTCCTCGGCTGTATCGAATGTTCCGAGCCATACACGGGTTTTCTTTGTCGGGTCGCGTATTTCAGCTGCGTAACGTCCCCACGGACGTTTCCGGACTCCCCGAAATCGGATCTCGTTAGTTGTTTTGATGGGTGATTGTAGTTGTTGTTCCTTAGAGTTAGGAGCCATTTACTTTATTTTTATTTTTGAGGAATTTATAATAATTATAATATTATAATAATAGAAAAAAGGAATAAAATGATAGTGAGAAATGTGGGAAGAAAGTGAGGCAAAGAAAGGGGAATATATAGGAAAGAGAGGAAGAATGAAAAACGGGTGACTTGTGGATTTTTGCATGCATGATTTGACGCTCTTCTGAGGCGAGTGACGGTGCGTAATCAGTTCGTTTTACTTGTGACGGTCACAATTTACAGCACAAGTCACAACCCTCGCTCAGTTGCCCTCTTTATTTACCCTCTTAGTTGCAAGTCTGTCTCATGTCACAAACTTGTAACGGATTTAGTCCGTTACAAACGAGAATTTGTGCTTATATATAGGGTATGATAAATTTACTGCGGTTTTTACTGATGTCAAAAATTGTGTAAATATTTACTTCATTCATTCAACTCCACACTACCACTATTTATTTTGCACACTATTCACCAGCGATTATTTAAATTCAATTTTCTCTCAATACGTAAATAAAATTATATTCATGTGGATCTTGTTTGATTCCACCTTGCGAGTATATTTAAAATATAACTTTTATAATTTTTGCAAATACGTAAAACACGCGTTGACAAACGTGAAAAAAAGTAAAGTGTTGGTGTGGAATTGAATGGAGGGAGTATATACAAAGTATTAGCTTATATTTAAGTGATATTAAATAAAACGGTGGCAGCGTGACTTTATCATTACCCTATAATATATATTCAAATTTTAATGAGAGGATAATAGTTTGGAATTTTGGATGGTGAATAAATTAATTCCATGTGTTTAGTTTTATTGTTTTCTTAGAGGTTTTGCGACTCTGTTTATATATGACACGAATACGAATTCAGCAAAATTTACTTTATTTATAAAGTTTATACATCCATTTGAAAGTGATAGGAATCTCATATAAATAATTATTTTTCTATATCATATAGTCGCAAGTTAATTAGTGATAGGAATCTCATATAAATATATACTCTTACGAGTTTATATGTCCTTCATTTTAATTATTTTATGTTTATTTTAATACACACAAAAAATGCAAAGAAATCGCGCATAAAAATGACTAGACTTTGTTTCTGTCTAATACGAAAACTTCAAATAGTAAGAGATAATTAAATAAAATAATTTGTCTTTCTTAAATTAAGTATAATCGTTTTACGATTAAATAAGTCAAATAACCTCTAATTAGACGAATGCGATCCACTTTTGTTAGTTTTTTGGGATATTCTACGGTCTACCCATGTGTTTTTCGGTTTTCTATGTTGTACCCCTATATTTTTGAAATTGTATGGTGTACCCCTAAATTTCTTACTTATTCTCCATCATGACCTTCTTCAAATCTCCATTAACTTTATCATTATAAAACAACCGTAATTTAACATTTATTTTGACTTATTAATGTTGTATCAACATCTTATACGAGAAGCATCACAAATCACCTCTAATAAGCACGTTACTATTATTAAAAACCTCCATTATGAAGCATGAAATGATAATAGCGATTTAATGAATTTGAGTTAAATTCGTATACTATTTGGTGGGTTAATGGTAATTCGGCGAACTAATAAGTAAATGTGTAGGTTGTCGAGTAATTAGAATGATAAATAGACGATTTAAAAGATTAGTTAATAAATTAAGCTAGCAAAAATAATGAATAAGGTTATTGTATAAACTAATGTATAGAGTTTAAGGGTATACCTAGTGATGGCATCGGGCCGGCCTCTTCTGGTCAGACCCGGGCCAGGCCAGGGGGAAGGGCGGGCTTGGCCGGGTTGGGTTTATGTCTAGCCCAGGCGGGTTGAGGCCGG
>VHZZ01000691.1:136353-160247 GCA_009801015.1 Silene noctiflora
TTTTTTTTTTTTTTTTTTCCAAATGTTGCAGTTGAATTCTCTTTCATCATTTAATAAGATTACAAGTAAATTCATAGGCTTAGGTGATGTATGATTTAAGAGAGAGAATTTGGGATGGTGGAGTATTGCGTGCGTGCGTTGGGAAATTTTGCAGAAGGGTAGTATTCCTTTGTCAGTGAGGAAAAAAATAATGTGAGTTACAAATTTTTATTTTATCTTTTTTTATCATAAATTATAAAATAATAAGTCGGTATTACACTGTATGACAATGAGACGATTCATTTTTATAAAAAAAAGTTGTTAATTTTATCGCTAATAAATAAGTTGTTTTTTATGTAATAGAACTCGACCTGGCAAAATTAACCCCATCCGAATTGTGCCGATCCGAATTTTAAGTTATCCAAGCTGATTATTATTTACTAATAACTCGATAATGATTTACCTGAAAATAACCAGGAGCCAAAATGACTGGTAAAGACCCTAAGTATACAAACCTGAAATGATCTGACTAAAACACGACTTGATTGACCTGTTTACCTAAGGGCGTCTTAAAGTAAGGAGATTTGTATTGAATTTAATCAATAAAGCTAATACAGTCAGTGGTCAAAACTGGAGGCCCGATTTCACAGCACATGATCGCCAAGAGTAAGACTATTAGACGCCTTTGCGTTTACCAGGTCTAAATAGAACCGTCTCACGGTGTGAAAACGATCTCTTATAGTAATTATTTATTATTTATTATTTATTATTTATTATTATTATATTATATATGGATGGGGGTAATTGGTGAAGATTTTACCATGAATCGAGAAAGCTGAAATAATATCTCAAAATGTCAGTATAGTACAAGAGATTTGTTTTTATTATTTATAAAAAGTTAAAATTTAATTGGTGATGAATCTTTTGGATGGCAACAGAGAAAGACAGGCTATTGTGTAAGCAAAATGAAAGCTATTGTAATTAGGTAACTTGGTAAATTATTAGATGTTGGGTGAATGTTCTTTACCTTCTTCTTTTTGGTGGTATAGTTGGGTAAAATTCAATTATTATTGTACTTGGTACTTTTGAGTTGGGAATGATTTTAACTTTTTTTAATTGTTGAGTTTTATGTTGTCTCAATTTTTAAATTTTGCTTAAATGGCATCGAGTCTTATTTGTGATGGACACTATCCGTCATAAGCTGAAAACGAATAGCGTCCCTCTTATAATAAGGCAAGTGGGGGGGAGGGTACTATCCATTTTCAGCTTGTGACGGATAGTGTCCGTCTTCAATGAGAATTTGTGCTCTGTGTTTTAGTATTTGGATTCGTAAGAATAATCTTTTTATTATTTTCTCGTAGTTAAATAAATATAATGCTCTTCTTATATGGACTAAAATTCTTTTAATTTTACTGATTAGTATTAAAAAAAATTACTAAAAAAAGATAAATAAAGTTAATTGGATGAACTAGTTAAAGAGACTTTGGACTATATAATATTAACATTCGATACTAATTCGGTAATATGATATTAGAATTTGTATAATTATGAAGATCTACTAGTATTATTTATAGAGCTAGAACTGACGGTAAAATAAATAGATAACAATTACTAAATCCCTTAATAATTAGTTCAATCTAAGAAATAAGGTGTTATTTATACAAGATTTATTTGTGACGGTGAGTTGTGACCTCTTACACCGATTAAAGTAATAACAAATGAAAAAGCAAGTAAGAAAGAGGGTTGTAAGAGGTCAGAAGTTTATGACAATCATAACCGAGATTTGCATAAAAATCCATGTACATATATTGTTGAATTTGTTTGAAGCACTTTATAATAATGATTAAATTGGCCTTTTAAATAAAAAGTTAATATGATTTATCTCTAAAGAGGCTAAAATTGATGGGTGAAAGGCAGGGGCGGACCCAGGATTTAATGTTTGGGGTAGCAAAAAAAAAATAGTCTATATTTGCATGTAAAGGGATTCGAACTCAGGCCAATTGGTGGAAAAATAAAAGCTTTACCATTAAACCACAAGATGCTTATTGCACAATAATGRGAATAATATTTACTTATCTAGTATTCGACAATAATTGGGGTAGCAAAAGTTCGTCTTCTAAACCATTTTTTTTTTTACGTTTGGGGTAGCGGCCGCCACCCGTTGCTACTAGGTGGGTCCGCCCCCGGTGAAAGGGTAAATCTAGTAAATCTATCCACATTTTTAGATACTACTACTAGAAAAATAAAAACCCCACATGCAAAAAGTTATCTCCTTTTAATCTTTTATGTATTTCTCCAAATTCCCTTTTTCTATATTGTGTCTCTCTGGACCGTCTTGCCCGTGATCGCCATAAGCTTGTTACTGATCTCATTTATATGCATTCAATTTTAGTTTATTAAGTGCTTATTTTGCATTGGGTCGTGATATAGTATTATATACGATCGTTTTATAAAGGTTATCTATTAAGACTATTATTATGTCGTTCTTTAATAACAAGTGGATAAGCAATAAACAACATAAGAAGATAATTAGAAGCAACTAAAATGAGCTGAAACTAAACTTTCACTCAATGAATAAATAATAAATTACGAATTAATTTTTATTTATCGGATTTTATTTATTCTATCGTATGTCACATTTATATTAAAATTAATTCATAATCTATTACTTATAAAAATGATTTAAATTCTTCGCCTCGATACGGATCCTTTAAACATTAAGAATAAATAATAAAATTTGGCTAATGTCATCATTTTAAATTAATTCATCATCTGGATGAGTTTATGACACATGATATATCGAAAAACTTAAAATTGTTGATCAATCAAAATCAAATTGTTAATCACAACCTAATAACCTATGATAACAGCTAGGCTACTAAATTAAATCTGATTAAAAGTTGACTGTATATAAGACAAATGATACATCATTTTCGATAATTTAACCATCCTATTATTCCTCCTCAGGTAAGAAACCGTCTAGCTGAAATAAGACGGATAATATGTTGTCATTTTACTTTAAAATGTTGCTATTTTCTGATAATATGTTATTATTATTTTTCACTTCATTTTCAGGGTAGAAAGTGACAATTTTAATTATAACATTTTGTCATTAAATGGTTACATTTTATTAAAAAATGACAACATTTTATTCGTCTTATTTCAAATGGGAAACAACCCGTCTGAAATAAAAATTTACGTTCACCAAATACTATATACCTTATTTTGTCAACTTGGAAAATGATGGATTATTATTTGAACAACGAGTCTATCTTGTGACGAAAATATAAATTTGATGTTAAAAGGTAATTAACCATTCATATTTTATAATGATTACATTTGATCATACTAAAATTATTTCCGGTTAGAAAGGAGAGTAATGCCGTAAAGTAAACCTCGAAAAAATTCGAAAATTTTAACTAAAAAATTTGAAATTTTAATATTCAGCGGTGGCGAGCGCCACTGCTAGCCCCCCAAAATTCCGATACTGATTATAAAACAGACGCAAATATTGTCATTTGATAATATTAAGAGTTAAGACAAATCATCCCCCTTACTAGTTACTGCTAAGAGAATAAAAATTTTCTTAATTTTCCCTCCAAAATGTATTCAACTCATTAAAGAAAACAATTAAACCTTTCTTTTTAATAACTATTATCTTTTTCATAAAATATAATCTTATTATAATTATAATTATACTCTCATCTTTTAATTAAATTCAAAATTACGATTTTTTTTCATTATAATAAAATAAAATAAAATTAGTATTGAACTATAGACTATATATGTTGCTAAATTTTTCACAATGCAATAATGATTACTTGAGAAAATAACTTAACACATACTTACTATTAGGTTCATAAAAAAAAAAAAAAATTAAAAAAATTGGAGAAGGTTATAAAATGAAATCCGTAATTTTATGGTAAAAAGTTTATTTTCATAAAAATACACATTTCATAGCTTTTATTCAATTCTCTTTGATTAGTTTTTCATTTTTTTTTATATCAAAATAAAATGGAGTGAAATATTAAATATTAATAAAGTATCGATTTAAATACTACCCTAAAAAATAAAATGTCTACATATACCGCGCGGTGGCGCGAGATCTATACTAGTTTACTATGACCTAAACAACTATTTATCAATCATTGGTACATCTATTTAAACCCGTCATATTACATACATATAATGTCGTCTTAAACAAGATGGATTAATACAGTTTATCCATTGTAGCACTCACTTGTTTGTAGGGAGTAGACCTGACAAAAGTAACCCGACCCGAAAAGGCTGACCCGAGACTCGAACTATATCACCCGAATGTGACCCGAAAACCCGAACAGACCCGACCCGACACGAACATGACCCAAACTCTTGACCCGTAACTGACCCAACCCGAAAATGACCCGGTTCTGAAACCACCAACCCGAAAATGACCCGACAAATCATAACTCTAATTGAACCGAAAATACTTGAAATTGTTTTTTCTCTCTTATTCATTGACCCGAAAATGACCCGACCCAAAATAACCCGATCCGGTTACCCGAAACTGACCCGACGAACAAGCCCAAAATAGACCTGAAACCCGAAATGACCCGAGGCGACCCGAATTAACCCGAAATCAATGAAAGACCCGAACAGATCCGATCTGAACTCGACCGACCCGAACCCGACCCGTTGACCTGATTTGCCAGGTCTAGTAGGGAGTATTAAATAGTTGGAAAACAAAAGGCAATAGACAATGTAGATTTCCTTAAAAGGATAACAAAATCATGCATAATCTTGTGATGAAATTGGATATTGATATACACCCTTTCCCATTTATAGCTTCTTTATTTGTAATTCTGAAACTGTGTATTCTGCTGCAAAACTGATGCCTGCAATTATCGAATTCCTCCATTTTTACAAGAACCTCAGCAGCTTGTGTTAGAAGATACGCATATTTATGTGATATAGACATTATTTTGTGTATAAACTTTATAAATTATACTCACAATTTATTACTAAGATTTTCAATTACATTATTCCATACTTTTATAACTTGCGTATTTTAAGTATTGTGTACATAAGAGTTGTTTTCAGGCTCAGTTGTTACTGATGTGTACTATTTCTAGGGCTAATAAATAACGAAATAATTTAAAAAACGGAAAATGCTCGCGGCGGTGTCCCTGAACTTTGAGTTTTGTTCGAAATACCAAATTTTTTTTATTCGAAAAATTTTAAGAGCCCATAACTCGTGTTTACGAGTTCAGAAACTGGTAATTTTTTTTTTCCAAATCGATTATGTTTTCGAGAACTACGATTTGAAAAAAAAAATTATCATATTTGGATCCCGTTGCTATTAGTTTTTGTATGTCAAAGTGTTTTTGAATGAACAAACTTTGAGTGACCATGTATCTTGGTCACGAATTCCAAACTCGACAATTTTTTTTTTCAAGTTGTAGTTTTCGGAAATATGATCAATGTGGAAAAAAAAATCGTTACTTTCTGAGCTGGTAAACATAAGTTGTGGCCTCTTAAAGTGTTTCGGATAAAAAAATTAGGTATTTCGAGCAAAACTTCAAAGTTCAAGGGCACGGCGTGCATTTTCCGTTTAAAAAAACACGTGAAAGACGAGTATTATCAGTCTTGAGTTTAAAACAAGTCAAATATATCGAGATGAGATGAATAAGACAAAAGTAGAATGAATTGGAAAAGGTAAAAGATTTGATATTTGACTTGTTTTAAGTTTAAGACGGATATTATTAGGAATATATATGAGGTGCTTAATATTGATAACCAGGTTACAATATATAGGAGATTATCTTACGGAATACTCTAAGATTATTCCTAATAATATCCTACCTATAATATAATATCGTAATAATACTAATAATATCTCTAGTCGAATATCTCTATTCTCTAATAATATTATAAGACCCAAGGACACGTATTAAGAAGCTAATTAGAGAATGATTCTTATTATTTAGAAAAACTACTTTGATTATTATGTGTTGTTTTGTCTCTTATTTCTATTTTACCATTAAATTCCTAAATCCACATTAATTTTAATTTTTTTTTTGTGACTAGCACTATTGTTAATTTGAAACATTACAATTTAAACTACATATTTCTTAATTTTTTCACAAATTCTCGTTACAGACGGGCACTTTCCGTCACAAGGTTGTGAAGACGGATATTGCCCTCTCATAATATGCAAGTGACACTATACATCAGGTGCTCCATTTCTCCACCATTTGCCCTCCCACTTGCCTTATTGTGAGAGGAGCACTATCCGTCTTCAACTTGTGACGGAAAGACGTTTTGTAATTTTTTTACCAATCAAATATTCCAAGTACTATCAATATGGATGGATAAAATAAAACACGAGTCTCTAGGGAGTTGCAATCTGTTTTGTCTTGTACTTGACCTATCACAAACTTGTGATTGATATATTGATTATTCGTCACAAGGGATACTTGCTCTCCGACTTTATTTCTTTTTAAATATGGCACTCGTACATTATGTTTGTCACAAGCTCATACAACACAATGGTATGGCCAATGTCAATTCAATAGCTGAAACAGTTGACTTTTAGTACACTAAATTTTCAGGAATATAAATAAATAATTAATTATTTTGATAGATTTTGTAAAAACCTTTAGATAATTAATTTGTAATTTAGTGAAATTGGTATAAATAAAGTTATTAGGAAATGAAAGGACCAAAAAGGACTCGAAAATCAAGACAAGTCACTGTTGCTTTGTGTAGTTATCGCATGACAACAGCAAAGCTTATGTAAATCCGATCTGATCACCAGCCGCCCTTCACCTATTTAGACGTCTTCATTGCTATATACATGCATCGATTATCGAGTCGAGTCGAGTCGAGTTAATATCGGTTTTGGGATGTGTTTTAAGTCGAATGTTTAAGATAAACTGAAAATAAATGACTATACATGAGAAAACAATTTTTTTTTTTGAGGCGATTATTTTGGTATGAAATTTTGTGACCATTTTATGCAGTTGCGGAGCCAGAATTTAAAATTAAGGAGAGCGAAAAGGTAATATTATAAGGGGAACTCGAATTTTTTTTCAAATGTTAACAAAAATTTCGAAATTTTCAAATGTTAACATATAAAACAAAGATATGTTCGTAGCTATAGGCTCAAACATATCTTAAAATTTCTACGAATCCCCTATATACTAAAAGATTAACGCATCTCTAAAGTTTCCCGCTCGAATTTCCCGCCCAAGTGATATTCTGCTAGACAATATTTATTTCCTAATTTGTTAATGTTGACTATCTATATTTACAGTTAAATAATATTTATGTCCTAATTAATTTTATAACATCAATCATTATTTTAACTTTTACATAAATAAGCTAATAAAATATCTCCTTGGAATTATATATGCAAATTTTTTAGCCTTTTCAAAATGGAGGTAAATTGCATTAGTTTGATTAATTGTAAAATTCTCAAATATCTGTATCTAAAATACCGTGCATTTGCACGGGAACTATACTAGTATGTTAACAAATTAATATTTTTTATACCGTTATTTTACAATATTTTATTTCTAGTATTTTGTAATATTTGAATACCTGTTTGACCCTGTCGATCAGTAAATAATAATTTTAGTAGTTTGTTTTTATACAATGGTAATGAACTCTGAAAATAAAAAAATGATAATAATTGTATTAAATGTAATGATATATAATCAAATGCGGAAAATAAATTTGGATTAAGGTAGCAATACTTCTAATTATATTTATTACTTACTAATTAATTATCCATATAATTTATTAGATATTACTCCGTATGATGTCAATTAAGTACAATTTTTTCAAGTTTTATTTACAAAATATATATCAAAATAAAATTCGAAATACTATTCTATAGAGTTTTATGTTGATTTAAGTATTTTCAAACGAGATTAGAGGTGTAGAGAATCGAACACTCCTATTTAGAGTACTAAACACAATTTAATAGACATACTTTCTCAACATTTTTTTTTTCATTTAAAAGAATTACGAGTCGAACTCTTCTTACACTCGTTTAAAATATAAGGACATTACTTGCAATATTTTTCTTAAATAGCTCGCCATGTATTGTAAATTGGTTGTGACTTATAACATTTTATCATTGAATTTTAACAAGAATATTGGATGAATTTACACATATCAACTAGTTTAGTTGACAAATGCGCGGTTGTTTTGGACTTATTCTTAATTTCATTTCAGTTCAGTTTAGTTCAACTTCATTCAGTTCAGTTCAGCTGCGCTCAACTCAACTCTTCTTTTCATAAATTAACTCTTCATTCAGTTCAATTTAGTTCAGTTCAGCTATATTAAATTAAATTTACACAGTTTCAGTCTAAAAAGAACGGTGTTAAAATTAGGGGTGTTCACCGGTCTAGAACCGGACCGGACCGCAAAGACCGTGGACCGGACAACCTAATAATTCAAACCCGGAGACCGGACCGGTTAGGTGAGAACCCGGACCGGACCGGACCGGAACTCTTTAGGTCCGGTTTTTTACGGGTTTGGACCGGACCGGTTCCATTTTTTAAGGTAATTTGAGGTAATTTTTTTTGCTTGGACCGGACCGAAGACCGGTCACAATATTTACGTGGACCCGGAGACCGGACCAGATTGTATTCGGTCTAGACCGGACCGGACCGGCCGGTCCGGGTCGGTCTGGTTTACCGGTCCGGTCTACTTAATGTGCAGCCCTAGTTAAAATCACGAAAAATGATATTCATGACTTGGATTCAGTTCCCGCCAGTATCAAAACCGCCTTGACGGGCTTGTTGAAGCTAACACATTGGGCCAACAAATGTTATGAAATTGAAGAAGCCCAATAAACCAAAGCCCAAATTATTAAGACTTTTTAGAGTTTTGAGAGGAAGAGCAAGTTGGTTTAATCTGATCCAACGGCTGTGATGAATTGTAAAGGGAAATGTAAAGATCCAACGGTTGTGAGAAGTTGTCATTGAATTGTCAACATCAATCCGTTTCGTCTGATGATGACAATAGCTACTCTACTATACACTCATTGTCTTCTTTTGTTATTGCATGCAAATTATATTTCTTCATGTGCATTGATTTGATGTGCATTCGAAGACGGACATATCCGTCGCAAGCTGAAAACGGGTCAAATAATATTTAAGTGGGTAGATAAAACTGACCATGTTTTTTTGAATTGAAACTGTCTGAACTAAACTAAACTGAACTAAATGAAGTTGGACTGAAGTAAGGGTTAATTTGTGAAGAGAAGAGCCGAACTGAACTGAAATCAGTTGAAATTAAGTTAAAAAGAACAGGGCCAAAGCAGAATGCCTAGGGAGTAGCATTCTCTTTTGTCTTATCTACCCACTTGGTTATAACTTGACCCGTATTCAGTTTGTGACGGATATGCCCGTCTTCAATAAGATTTGCTGATGTTTTTAAGTGAATCAAGTGATTATCATTAATTAATTATACTACTTCCACTTTTTTTTTTTATCTTCTTATTTTAATAAAATACTTCTTTACATATAATAGAGAAATTGGAAGATAAACAAAAGAGCGGAAGAAGTATTTATTTCCGAAAATTTTGTGTCCTTCGGAAGAGCATACTCCTCACACTTAAATCTTTATAATATTTCATTTGGTAGATTGACTTTAGGGATAAGGAGGACGGACACAAGAATTTTCCATTTATTTACAAGTTGTAGAAGCATGCTCTTTAATTGGGAGTGATAATAAGACGAGACAACTCACGAGTAACATGAGATCGGTTTGCTCGAGTCAAGCTCAACTCGAGCTTGACCCCATAACTCTCAAGCTCAAATCGAGCAGACCATCGAGCTTTTCGAGCCCGAGTTTAGCAACCCTAGGCCCATGCTCAAATTCAATACCACTATTTATTATTTTTTCCTCTTATTTGTGTTTTTGGTCTAATTTAGGGACCTAGAGATTGATTCATAGGCCTATAGGTCTTCAGATCCGATACGACCTCTTTCGTACAAATTTCTTATTTGAAACGGTTGTAAGCATTGAATAGATCTAACACAATACTAATAGTCAGGTAACTAATACAACAACTACGTTTTTGACTCCGTTTCATGCTTACAACTGTGATACGAATATCGGAATCAATTTCGGAAAATATGCAAAAGAACCTTACAAAGCCATCCCAATCTAAAATTAGATATGAGAGTTAATAATATCATAGTAAAAATTAACACCAAGGCTACTTACAAATTCTTCGTCCGAACATGCCGAATTTTATGTCTTCCTAATCGCTTTTTCCCAAATTTACGATTCCCTAATCGCTTTGGCAAAACCAGTATACCAATTACCAATTACCCTAATACCCATTAATAAACAAAAGAGAAACCTTCACATAATAATACGAGTACCACATAGTCGAGACAAAGTGGCGAACCCAAAAACTATCTCCATACTTGCCAATAAATCTACTGCTGAAAGATTACTGTCCCTCCTCGACGACATTAACCAGCTCGTACTCCACCAGTGAGACATTGTTATCCTCATGCACATTGAAATTAGCAGGCTGAGTAACCTCAATACGACCCCATTTGTCAACTGCAAGTCTCATGGTATTCTTGTACATGTCGATTTTTGCATTCCGGAGAATCACAGTTGTGTCAGGCTTCAAAAGGTCAACTGTGAAATAGACAACAATGAAACATGTAACCAAGGCGCAAACAGAGGAAGTAACATTTCAAAAGATCCAATATTGAAACCATTATGGGCACAACAAAATGGAGTGCGAACAATTTATCGTTTTTAGAGATCAGACTTCCATGTATATAAATATCTCATTCACTGGCGGTTCTTTCTAATAATGTTCTCATTACTATGTCAAACTGCACAATCTATGAGCAGCAAGCGAGCAATGCATAGAAAATTTGCCCCAGTTTTCGTTTCCCTTTTTGGCAACTCTAATAAACTGCTCAATCGACCAGCATATGATCAGTATTCAAACACTAGTATACCTGATTTCGGTCACTCTTACACACTTACCCTTTCAGACTGCACACATACAAGTGCCACAAGTCTTCAGATTCAAAATAACTTGAATTGACACGAAGTCTATATTGAAAAATGAGACTTGTGTATGCAGTCTACGGACAACAGACCAGACCAACAAGGCAACAAGTCAATTATAGATTTAGAAAATTTCGAGCTTTTATAGTAGAATTGAAGAAAAATTTCGAGCTTTTATAGTAGAATTTAGAAAATTAGGCCTAAAATCATTAAAAGTCCTACTAAATGTTCATACACGCATCTCTTCCTACTACAGCTGCTTTCACCATGCAAGCCTCTCTTAGTGTCTATGCTTATGCTTGGAGAAATTTGGGATGATAGAATTGATTACAAAGTCGTACATACCACGTAAGCGACCAAGTCCAAGTAATGTAGGATGCAGGCTGCACTGCCGCAGAGTAACACAAGTATATTCTATGTATCCACGCTATTAGCCATATATGTTTTGCATATTGAACAATAACAAAGTTTCACAAACAACATTTTAGCAAACATCTGCTAGTGCAATCTGCCAAGTTATACAGAGACCTGAAAGCGTAAAGAGCTCCGTGCAACATCAATAACATTACCCCAGTACGTGGCAAGGTAAGAGGTATCAGATGTACAGTGTACACAAGTCAATGCATACAAAAAGTTCAAATTTACAATCTCATAACATATAAACTATTGTATACTGCTGAAAATAGCAAAGAACACTTATTTCTCTTTGAAAGTTCAATGGCCAAGGCACCCTTTATTATATCAAATGTTGCATTTTTCATTCATACCATGGTTTTAAACACCATTCCCC
Source organism: Silene noctiflora (assembly GCA_009801015.1). Taxonomy (NCBI): domain Eukaryota; kingdom Viridiplantae; phylum Streptophyta; class Magnoliopsida; order Caryophyllales; family Caryophyllaceae; genus Silene; species Silene noctiflora. The sequence goes on from VHZZ01000691.1 coordinate 148,157, forward strand.
ACACCGAAACAGGATCGAGTTAAGAAGGTTCTAAAGTTGAAAGCAACCGCATAATCCATATTGAGCCAATACTGGTTGCATTTATAGCAAAACGAAAAGGATCACTCAGAATGGAGACTAAATACTACATCGGAGTTTCATGTACAATCCCAACATATCATCCAAATTACACAAAAGCTGTACCTAAGTTCATAAGGTTGATGACCTCCACCAATTATGGATGACTAATCAATCAATTGTGCCCAAAACTCCCTCCGTCTCAATCATTTATTCGCCTTTTTTATTCTTTTTTAGAAGTATTTTAATCAACAATAAATAAACAATTGAGGAGCAGGAGTATAACATTTACCAGACGAAAATTTGAGCAATGACTTTATTTGAATAACTTCTTATCAAGTTTAGGAGTATATACTACATAATTAAAAAAGGGTTGTACTTTTTCACATACGAGATTTACTCTTTCACATACGTTTTTTACGATTTTACCCTTGTCATTTTTCCAGTCTTCCTCACTCAAAATTAATTACCTACTCCTTCTCCATCATCGACATACGCACATACCATACCCTCTGACACTTCGGCGTCCTCTGTCCGACTTTCCCCTGTTCCGGTCAGTTGGTCACCACAAACTCGCACCAGCCACCGCATTAATATAATGAGTTTCCTATGTGAATATCATGATACTAGTGTCGTCTTAATCTTTCTATGATCATGTTATTTGTGTTTATTGCTTTTCAAATACCGGAAATTACATGTACGAATCAGTTCATTAGAGATGACGATGCATGCSTAATGGTCGCGGCAGCGGGGCGTGATTAGCAGCATCTGGAAATTGTGGCAGTATGACGCTATTACTTATCATGAGACTGAATTGCATCTCTTTTTCATTTCCAATAATTTGACTTAATTTTAACGAATTGGCTTTTAATTTTGTTTAGCGTATTTGATAATTGATCAGCAAGAATCGCATTAACATTATCATCCACCGTGCTTGCCATCACGAACCACCACCAAACCTAATTTAATTAATTAGAAAAAAACATAACGAGCCCTAATTTCATCTTTTAACAAACAATCAAAATTTGACTAAATAATATTCAATAAATAATTGATAAACAAGTAAATTACTTTATGAATTGAAGAATTATGATCCATTGTTCAACCCTTTGGAGCAATTAAATTAGATTTTAGGAAAATGTTGATTTAGGGGTTCATTTGGTAAGGTTTTAGGTCAAAGGGTATTAAATGGAAAGTTAATGAAAAAGTGTATGTGAAAAAGTAAAGTTCGTATGTGAAAAAGTAATTCCGTTAAAAAAAACCCAATGCTACAAGCTAGTACTATAAATAGCACAGAAATACATCATAAAAATCCCCCTTTTTGGAAAACAATCAGTGTTCGAAACAAACATGATACATATAACCCCAATTCCTGATCAAAATCAACAACATACAGCTAACTACAAACACAGTAAGGGCTCCCGAACACCTAACACAAATAACCCTTTCCCTGATCACAATCAACGACATACAGCCAACTACAAACACAGGCTCCTGAAAGCCATAACACAAATCACCCCAATTTATAACAATCAACAACATACAGTTACTTAAAATTGTGCAAACACAATTAGGGTTCTCGAACACTATAACACACATCACCCCGATCCCTAACAACAATCAGTGAATCAACAACACACAGCTCTCTGCCACTCTACAATCACAATTAGGGTTCCAGAGCAACATAACACTAATAACCCCAATTCCTAACAACAACATACCGCTAACTACAACCTATAATTCTAAAAACACAATTAGGGTTCTCGAATACTATAACACACAACACCCCGATCCCTAACAACAATCAGTGAATCAACAACACACAGCTCTCTGCCACTCTACAATCACAATTAGGGTTCCAGAGCAACATAACACTAATAACCCCAATTCCTAACAACAACATACCGCTAACTACAAACACAATTAAGATTCCGGAACAACATAACTCTAACCATCCCAATTTCTGAAAACAATCAACAACATACAGTCACCTATAATTCTAAAAACACAATTAGGGTTCTCAAATTATAGCACAAATCACCCCTTTCCAATTCCTAAAAACAATCAACAACATACAGCTACCTACAAACACAATTAGGGTCAAATCAACCTAATTTTGGAGAACAATCAACAATACACAGCTAATTACAAACACAATTAGGGTTAAATCACCTCAATTTCTAACAACATTCAACAACATACACCTAACTACAAACACAATTAGGGTTTCCAATTCAAAACAAAATTAAAAACACAAACTTGAGAAATTGCACAATACCTTGATCATTACGAGCAGTAAAAATGATAGTACCCGTTTCATCCCCAACAATACACTCCGCAATACGAGTATTCGGAACATTTGGCGAAACCGTGGTTCGACCAACACGCTTAAGAACAGTGTTCGATGAGACGACTTTGACGGTTAATGTGTGACCGGAAGTCATAGGTTTCAATTGATTAATCTTAATGAATGTTGGTTTCCTTAATGGTGGTCTTGTAGTTTGATTTTGGGACGCCATTGTTGATTGATTGCGAAGGTTTTTGCAAGGAAGAAACCCTAAACCCCTAAAATGATTGCAGAGAAGGAAATGTTTCACTTGGATACTTGACTCTTGTTTTATGGTCTCGGCCGAACCGTCTAATAGCAAGTTTAAAAGGTTTTTAAAATCGGAATCTCAAATACCCGACATCCTCACTTCCCAAATGTTTTAGAATCGAATTTGTTACCTAAATGTCCAAGTTCGAGTACCATTTACAACAAAAAAACAAGGTGTTTTTAATTTCGACTTGATTCGTTAACATTTTTAATGAAATAATCACGAACATTTTTCAAATTTGAGTTCTTGATGTGCTTCCTTAAGATAAACCGTAAAAAATACGTAGTTATTTAGGAGTATAGTTATTTTTATTATTTTTCGTATAGTTATGATCAAAGTTTGAGACTTTTTAGTTTTTTTCGCACTAAAAGGCATCATCCATGCATGTGGGGTGTTATTTATGCTTAGGAAGTGCCTGAACCTAGCCCAACCGATCATGCCGGGAAGATTCCATGGCGTTTGCATCTATATAAGTTGTCATTGTACATCGAGGTTTTGATCCTGCGTAAATGGAACTTAAATAACAATACTGTAGTAAACTGAAAGAGAAACAACAAACAAGTAGCAAGTACTATTCATAAGGAACTGGAATCCTGTGAGTTTCCGGTCCATCTGCCATATCGTTCCATAGCAGATCTGAGAGTTCCAGTGTTAGACTTCCCACCTTTCCTGCAATAGTTGTTGGCTCATTAGTAATTTAGTATGTAGTAGACTTAATTTGAGTATCAATTACTCTGAAAATGAAACGGGTTATGCTAACGGCTGTAAAGGGATCCCTGAGGGCAGTGTTGACGGGAAGGGTTTCAAACTAGATCATGAGTACCAGAATATCAGTGTACCACCCCCTAATCTCATCTGTGTACCCAGGAACTGAAACTGCAAAAATCTCGACTGCTCCTGAGAGGTCCCTTTTTATAGAGCCAATACGTGTAGAAGAGAATTGTCCGGATTAGGCTTGCAGAAGGTTTTCACACCAACTGAGAGCACTACATTGAACTTAAGGGGGACAATATGTATCTAAATAAATTGCAACAGAAAAACGCGGAAGATTCTGAAGCTCCTAACATGCATATGATGAGGATAGCAAATTACCATTTCCAATCGGATGTCCATCCCAAGTGATGATGGGTACCACTGGGAGTGTACTTCCAACAAACATCATCTCAGAAGCTGATTTTCCGTCCTCCTTTGAGATATGAACCGTTTTCACTGCTTTAAGCCGCCCTTGCTCAACCAACTTAGGTGCAAGTTCTAGAAGTCTCTTAGCTGTACATCCACCAAGGATCTTATCAAACGGAGGCATAACAAGCTCATTCTCATTGTTTATAAAGGCAACATTGACATTCGGACCCTCTGCAATAAACCCGTTCTCATCAACCCAAATAGAGGCAAATGCTCCTTTCTCTTCCGCTTCCATTTGTGCAAGGACATTGGGAAGGTAGTTAACATTTTTCATTGTAGCAAAGAGCGGAGACTTCATAGGAATGGATGATGTTAAAACTTTAACTCCGTCTCTATTCTGTAAGAAATCCTCTTTGATGGCTATGGCGTAGAAAGCTGATGCCGGACAACCTGAAGGAGACAGCGCGAAATTTCCTGGCCCCGCACTTAGCCAATATCGCAGGGTTCCTTTCTTGCAATTTGATTTTGCTGCCAATTGGATGAGAATGGTACGAAGTGTTGATCGGGGAAATGGAGGTTTTATTTTTGCTAGTGCAGCTGACCTTAGGAAGCGGTCTAGATGCGCATCAAGCTCGTAAATATACCTGCAGAGAAAGAAGTAAATCATCAAGGTGAACAGTACAGTAACATTTCCTATGTCTCAAGAGCTACCGCCTACACCTACAGATCGGGTAATTTTGAATCAGAAGTGGAATATGAGTTACAGTCACAGTAGTATGACTTACCCATCGAATAGAATGGCAGTGTCAAATACACCATGCCCTCGATGAACCGTGTGATCGTCTATAGGTATCATCATCATAGCCGGGTCAAGAATAATACCACCAAAGATGCTAGAATACATTGCAGCATACGGTTGGTCTTTCGCTTTCTTCCACTTTTCATTTAGCTTTTCTAGTAACTGATCCAAGATTCCAAGAGAAGATACACAGGCAGAATATGTAACATACAGTAGCAAACCAAGCACAAAGTTCTTAAACACTTCAGCAGTAAATCAAGGGCCAATGGTCAGTAAAAAATACAGATGACCAGAAATCGAATTTAACACAGATATTAGCGCCAGGTATTGGTTGAGACTAACGAGAGTATAAAAGGCCTCTAACCATCAGCTTAAGCTTTTAGTGAGTCGGTTCCTTGGCATAGTATCAAAACCAGTGTGACAAAAAAGCTCACGGTCACGGGTTCAAATCTCACTTGTCAGTAGTCACTACCCCTCCTTTCTAAAGTGGAATATTAGCGCCAGGTATTGGTTGAGTCGGTTCCTCGACAAAAAGTCAATCCAGAACACTTGCAATAGATTTCAATTATGGATATTATGAACAATAGAAAACTGCAGTGGGTTTTGGGGTAATTACCTCAGAAGAAGATGAAAAGACATGAACTTTTGATTCTTCACCATTGAAACCTTGTGTTTCAGCCATTGCAGTTAATTAACCACCTTCCTTCAAACAAATATTACCACTAGTTTTTAATCACTAAAATAGAAAAGAAGATACCTTAAGAAGTGTTTTCTTTTTTTGGTAAGATCGAGTCTAGTATAGAATAAGACCGTCTTACTGGATAACATACACAACTACCGTTATAAAAGTATATAACGGTCATGAGATGTGGTGCTCATGAGTAGTCATGACCTGGGTTCAAATTCCGTCAGCATCAAAATCGCCCTTGTGGGGCTCCCTTTGCACCGGAAAATGAAAATATAAAACACTTGTGGTACATATATAAAATTTGCTCTCATTGTGATTTTCGTCCTTGTGGTTTGGCACCGATAAAAAGTCCATTTTACAATTAATAGTGTGACACGATTTAGACGAAATGTCTAATAAGTCCACTGAAACGATTTAACGTATTCACAAGCGTTTAAACGCTCACTTTTTATTTACGAAATAGAGCTTATTCTGTAACTATATCAGCATTACATTCTGTAACTGATTTTGCAGCTGGGTATAAACTTTACCATTACATTCTGCAGAATTACAGTAGTATGGTACAATAATGGTACTATATCAGCATTTTCCTCGGCTATAGACATACGCAAATTCTCAACCGTCACAAGGGAGACCAACTAGACTTACAGGCTTACAGCCGAAGTCTCAAAACCTGCACAGTAAATGTTTAAAAGAATCTAACAGTAAAAATTCTTCCTGAATCCTGAAGTCATTAGAAATCCATCACAGCTTATTTTCCAGTGTGACAGGCTTCTCATCCTTGTGCATTGTTCTAAGAATCATCGTAACCTGCTCAATCTGATCTTCAGTTGAACACGATGATAGAAGAACTTTCGCGATCCCACCATCCGGGAAACATCCATCATTAATCATTTCCTCGAATATTTCTAAACATACTTTATACTGCTTCTTTCTTGAGTATGCTCCTAGACGCGATGTCCATGTCACCACATCAGGTTTCATGTCTTTGGCACGAAGGGAATGGAACAGTTCCTCCATTTTCTCGAAGTATCCTGCTCGACCGTATACGTTGATAAGTATGTTGTATGTGCTTAGATCAGAAGTGTATCTCTTTTCTTGCATTGCATTCAAGACTTGTTCCATTTTCTCGAATTGCCCTAACCGGCCATACAAATTTAGCATGCTGTTCATTACAAAAGTGTCGGGTTCTATTCCTGACTTAATCATCTCATTTACAAACTCTTCACACTTGGCAACATTCCTGGCTTTTGAATAGGCACACAGTAGGTGCATGTGGGATTTCATTGTTGGGGTGATGCCGCGCTGTTTCAAACGCATGAACATTTCTTCTGCGTCTGAAAGTACATTACACAGACGCGTGAACTCTGAATCTAGATTATTTACCAGCATCGAGTAAACAAATTAGTCGGAAAAAGAAAAGGGTAATCGTACCTTCAACTAAGCCAGCTCTTCCATAGGCATCTACCATGATATTGTACGAGGCTCTATCTGGCTCACATCCCATGTGTTGCATAAGTGAAAATATTTCTGCAGCACCGTAAGGATAGCCTGCACGACTGTAACAAGTCGAAAGCAAAAGAAATCAAATTAGTTAAAAATAAAAAAATTCAGGAAATTTCCAATCCTGTTCACTTGTACAGCAAGATTATCTATTTTATCCATCACAAATTCAGGCGGAATTCAACCAGCCCTATCTGCGACTTCAGATATACACTAGATTTTCGACTTCAGACATACACTAGATTTTCTATTGAGATAGCCAACTTTACTGTAAACATTGACCTGTAAGCTTCCATAATTGCATTATAAGCATAAACATCAGGCTCAAAACCGTCTTCCTGTAGAAGCTCGAATATTTCCTCTGCCTTCTCACAGTGTCCATCCCTTGCAAATGCATTAATTAGAGCAGTGTAAGTACAGATATTTGGCTTGCACTTCTGATTTCTCATCTCATTGAACACGTTGAAAGCCATATATGATTTATGCGCCTGCACATCGTGGATTTTTTCTTTCTCTTAGAAATAATATCCTTCATACTTTCATGTGCTATTTTATTCATGGCTTAAAATGTTGAGAAAATAACCCGGTCTAAAAATACCATAAAAAAAGTTTATCGACTTTGGTGTCCTGAGGTTTAGGCTACTTCCATTTTTATGACCTAAAATTTGGACTACAACTCCTTTGGTGACATAAGCTATAGCACAGTCGAATTCATTGTAGTCTAACCTTGCCATATAAGTTGATTATCATTGTGAAAGTATCTGCTGTTGGCTTGCAATTTTCTTTTTTCATCCTCTGATAAATCTCCAAAGCTTTTTGGGTGTTTCCGCCTTTTATCAGTCCTTCGATATATGCATTGTACACAGTGGCACCTAAGAAGATTGATCATAAAATATCAGTACAGAACTGAAGAATACTCTGCAGTCTGTACGTAATAAGAAACATGTATTGGAATGATAAACCACGAGGGCATATTGGTTTGGAACCCAACTCAAGAGTACCATCAGTCACTGACTTAATCCGCTAAGCTAGCTTTATCAGTTTCGTTTATTTTGCACTTGAAGTTGCAGTAAAGTGTAGAAGTCAGAAGCATACTCGAATGAAAGCCAAACTTGCGCATTTCAGTAAAAATGGCTTCAGCCTTTTCAAATAAACCAGAAGCACAGTAAGTTCTCAGCAAAATCGAGTATGTATCTTCTGTAGGAACGCATCGAGTCTCTAGAAGCTCTAAGTAAACCGACTCTGCCTTCACATGCTGTAACTTCTGTCCGAAAGCATCCATTATCAGATTGTAGGTCATGATATCGGGTTTGAATGAGCTCCTTTGCAGTATCCACTGACATAGCTGCACAACTATCTACAGTATAAGCTCAATACAATGCATTCACATTTCAGTTTTCGACATGGCGGCATACAGATGAAAAAATGTACCTATTAGAACATAGACAGGTATACTGACCTCTAAAATTAGATCCCATTTTTTGTTCAAACGTAATTGGACAGATACATTCATCAGATCGTCCCATGTGTTATGTGTCGGAGGGAGTGTGTCGAGGATGCTCCAGATTTTACTTCTATCTGCTTCCTGCTCTAAAAGTTCAATAATTTTTTGAGCGATAGGGCTGAGCACGGGGAAAACACCATCTATGAAACCAGAACCAAACTTCCATCCTCGTCCCCTCAAACGACCACCTGTTATACAAAGAAATTACAAATTTTCAGCCAAGTTTGAGTAAAAGCTTACAGATTACAGAATGACTATCACACGAGACACGACATTTGAAACGAGAGGACATACATGTTTTCCTAGACAACTTTTTGTTGTTGAAGCTTCTGAATTTGCCTTGCTTGTCAACATAAATGCTGTCGCGCTTGAATCTCTTAGGGACGTCGACATTTGAACATTTTACATTCAAGCGTCTATATCGACCAGAGCTTCTGACATTGATGTATATACTGCAAGTGGCATTAAACCTCACATAAGTATCCTTAAGAAGTGTAGTTTTTCCCTGGTATAAAGAGAGCCACAAGCTAAGGACAAATATATTGCTAACGGGATTTGAACCCGTGTCATAAGTATCACCCCTCAAGACTTTACCAGCTATGCTAACTTACATTTGCTTAGTTATGTCTGGAGCTAGGGGGAGGGAGGGGGGCGCTAGCAGGGGCGGCTGCCCCCCTGGCGGTTGAGTTTTTGGAAGTTTTTAGTTAAATTTTTCGAATTTTTTACGAGTGTCCCTTATATTATTACCCATCCGCCCCCCCTAAAAATTTTCGCTCCCCTGAACTCAAATTCTGACTCCGCCAGTGGTTATGTCCCATTTATATTCAAGCACCATTGTTTTTTTTCTTTTTTTCTTTTAAATTATGTCAACTGAACCAGAGATCCACAAGGATATTACAATATTGGGCAACGGGGAGATTTGAACTTAGAACCTATGATTCACAATACCTCCGGTTTAACCATTAATTTATCAGGCTAAGACATCTTCAGTATCTATTGTAATAATGCGAAATATTTGTCATGATAATTTAAACTTATCAAATTTAAATTGTAACTCTCCATATGCAACAACATTATCTCAATACGTTAAGGGCTTCTGTAAATTACGGGATTAGGGGCATACAGAAATTATCAAGAAATCAAATTAAATATACTTCCTCCGTGACTCCGTCCTGTCCCGTTCATTTGTTTACCATTTGTGGTTGGTGTTATTGAGTGACAAATGGATGATCAAATTAACTTATTCCAATTACAAAAATATTAAAAAAATGATTGAAACACACATAAATGAAATATGTAAACAAATGACCGGGATAGAGCGAGTAATACGTACCAATTTTTAACCAAAACGGAAGAAATGAAGCACATCCCAATAAAACATTGCTCGTTTAAATTTGGTATCCTTACTAATGCTTTGCATGTGTCCATTAGAAGCCACAACCTTACTTATCCAAGCACCCTGCAATATATTCCCGTCTTAACCATTATGCTAAGACGTCTTCAACAATATGATCATATTATGAACCGTCCCAAAATGAAAATTGTACGTGCCCATGCTTACTCATCAATTTTTTTTTTTTTTTTTTTCTTTTGGATTATGGCAAGGTGACGTAAATAACAACATTATGTTGGAAAAACATAGGGTCACTATAGGGGCGAACATATATTCAGAGAATACATGTTGTTGTGTCGTGGTATGGAAGCCACTGAATGAGAAACGAAATCGCCCCAACTACGGTACAGATCGGAATGGGCGGAATGGGCGTCGTGCCCCTAAGATCACACAACACTCCTAAAAGTTGTGTACTCAACAATTAGAAAAGTTGGAACTCATGGTATGCTCAAAATTATCATAGAGAAGTAGTAAGAGAAATATAGAAGCTTTCTCAAATGACTACACTTCTCTATTTATAGTGATTAATTAGCCTCATAATCACAATGGTAGTGGCCACCATTATAATCATGGCATTCATGGGCATAAACATGGAGTTATGGCTATAAACATGCAAATAATGGTGAGATACTTTTACGAGACAATGGAATGCATCTCTTTAATACAACGTATTTAGACAACATTACTAGCCTTAGCATTACTTCCAACACATTACAGCAGTACCTACTCAATCGTTCCCATAAATTGCAAGGTAAAAAGGGGTTAGACGAATGCACTAGACATTAACGTTGTTTCTGAATGACTCAGGAAGAAAATTGCGAACGTGACGTAAATATAAAGAGAGAAGAAAAAGAATTACTAACCAAATAACAAAGATTATTAGCAGAAAAGCAGAAGAATGGGTGTTGGAGTTGGTGGTAGAAATGCATTTTAGATAAGGAAATGGATTTGAGAGGTGGAGAAGTATGTAGCAGAAGTTGCAAAAGATAAGGAGGCATAAAAATGTCCCTTTTTTTCTTGGGTCTATTCAGGGGCGGACTGAAGGGGCGCGGGTAAGTGCCCCATGAAGTTTCAGAAATAAATATTTGTAGGTATTTAATGTAGACACAAAATTATTGTGCCACAGTTGGTAAATGTGTGAATTAGTTTTTAGAAGGTATGAGGTTCAATTCTTGGTGGCTACACATGTTAGACAATTTTTTTCTAGATATGCAATTCGAACCTCTGACGCGAAAGTGGCAATTAGCCCCCATAACTTTCAAATGTAGCAATTAACCCCCATAACTTTAACAAAAAATTAATTTTAACATAAATATATCATTAAATCATTTTATATTTATACTAATTGTACATTAAATCATTTTTAATATTTTAAGAGTATTTAACTAATTTATTAATTAACGTAGTTTTAATATAGAATATTTTAAATATTTTCACTAGTTTTAATATAATTGATATACATATGAAATTACTTTGAAAATTCTAAATTTTATGTAACTTATTCAAATATTATTTTTTTCCAAAAATGTGTAATAAATTTCATATAATTTATAAATGCATTACAACTTTTATTGTATTGATAAATTATACAAATGAATGAAATTGGTTTTTTTTGTGCAATTTTGGTTGGAAATCAAAGAATTGGATTCAATTTCACTTTAACTCAAAGTTATGGGGCCTAATCACTACATTTGAAAGTTATGGGGCTTAATCTCACAATTATGTAAAGTTATGGGGGCTAATCGCCACTTTCGCGCATTTGTTTGTGTATTAAGTACTAAAGTATATTATATTCTATATAGGATAATGATACGGCGCCGTATCATTATCCTTCTACAAAAGAGATATTATTTTTACATATGTTTAAAATTTAAAGTTTTTTATAGAAAATATTATTTTTTGAGAAAATATATCAATAGAACAATTATTTTTTCATTCTTTTACTTATATAATACTCGTAAATAACACGTTAAAAAATTTTAGTGCCCCCCAAATACTAAATTTCTAGGTCCGCCACTGGGTCTATTTCATTTTCGTCTGAAGGCTTTAGAATTTCGACGGACGATATATAACCATTTTATAGTCATATATAATCGTTTAAAAATGTGACCATTTTCAGATGGTCACATTTGACCATAAAATAGTCACATATAATTCGTTTGAAGTATGTAAACGGAAATGAAATAAATTATTTGTAGAGAATGTTATCATGTTAGCTAGCTGATTGTATTTGTTAACTCTTGGCTAATAGCACAACTGCACAAGTATTATAGTGGAACATACATCAAATGTATTACCTCATACTTTATTTGTTTTTGAGCGTATATGTATTTTTTCCGAGCTTATTACCTCAAACTTTATTATAGGAGAACATACATCGGATGTACTACCTCATACTTTATTCATTTTTGAGTATATATATATATAT
>VHZZ01000692.1:74512-92109 GCA_009801015.1 Silene noctiflora
TTTATATTTTACGTTGCATAAACCATTCAATAATCCTACATAACTAGTGACCAACCGAGATAAAATTCGTCCCATAACAACTAATTCGCAACTCCTGCCTCCCTGTGGATTCGATCCCTAAATACTACATTAATTTCTGTTAGTAGGGTAATTTATTTTTGATAGGTTGGCGACGACCTTATCAATATCTATTTTTAATGTTTGTTGAATAAATCTCCCAAGTGGTGGGATAATCGAATTTCAAAAACTTGTCGTTAATAATTCTTTTCATAAGTGATCCATCTAAATGTTGTAATCCATAAGCATTTCCTGATAATACCTTAATAGTTTTAAATGGTCCTTCCCATGTAGGTGAGCATTTCCAATATAAGTGATCTTTATACCCTTCTGGTAGGATAACTTTCCAGACCAAATCTCCTAATTTAAAAGACTTCGCCTTAACCCTAACATTATAAGCTTTGGTTGTTCTGATTTTATTTTTTAATAAGTTAGCCAGCGCTTGTTCTCTTAAATATTCAAGATCCAAGTTAGCAGCATTCATAGATTCGGAATAAGACTCCAAATCTAAAGAATTTTGATGTAAAATACGAGCAGATTCAACATTGACTTTTGCTGGAATTACAGCGTCATGACCAAAAACTAATTGGTAAGGAGTGTACCCTATAGCCCCCCTTTTTGAAGTTCTATAAGCCGACAACGTATCAAGCAACTTATCATGCCAAATTCTTGGATTAACCTCTATCATTTTGGCAGTACCGGCTTTAATCAACTTATTTGTCGATTCAGCTTGTCCATTTGCCTGAGCATAATAAGAAGTAGAGTTTAGTAATTTCACCCCAAATTGAGAGGTAAATTCTTGTAGCGCTGGACCATTACAAACTGGCGCTTGATCCACTATAATGGTCTCTGGGACCCCATATCGAATAAAAATGTATTCTTTCAAAAAGTCCACCAGGTCTTGAGTTTTCACTATTTTAAAAGGTCTGGCTTCGACCCATTTTGTGAAATAATCTGTAATAGCCACCAAATACCGGTGACCTTTAGAGGATGGGGGTAAAATCTCTCCAATCATATCCATAGCCCATCCACGGAAAGGCCATGGTTTAATTACACGCTTTAAATCCTGTGCTGGGACCCTATTTCGGTGTCCATAGCGTTGACATGCCTTACAACCTTTTGCATAAGTAATGCAATTTTCCAAAATGGACGGCTAATAAAACCCATGTCGATGAATTAACCATCGCATTTTTGGGCCAGACTGATGAGCACCACACACTCCTTCATGTATCTCCGCCATGACTAATAACGCATCATCAGCACCAAGGCATTTTAATAATATACCCTGTGGGTCTTTTTTTTATAAAAGATGCCTTCCATAAGAAAGAATATAAATGTCTGCTTTCGAAGTTTTAGATTCAAACCTTTTTGAGTTGGTCTATTTAAGACACTTATGATATCAGTCCTCCAGTCTAAGGATTCATTCAATATATCCACCTTACAAACTTCCATTGTAAAGTCAATATCATCTACGAGAAATGTCTTTTCTAATCGCTCGATTCTGTCAGACATTTTAATTTCAGCGGGGATATACCCAGATGCTATTTGTGCTAATTAATTAGCTATTGAATTTTGGTGCCTTAATACATGGACACATTAAATTTTGTGAAAATGCTTAAACAAACATTCTACCTTTAACAGGTATTTTGACAAAGGAACAGATTTACATTTAAATAAACCATTAACCTGGTTGATAACCAACTGGGAATCACCTAGAATCCAAATATTCAAGGCTTCTAATTCGATCAATCACTCAATTCCAGCGATCAACGCTTCATATTCTACTTTATTATTCGTTTCATTACCGTTTAAAGTAACTGATATTCTCCATTCTTTTCTCATAGAAGAAGTAATAATAACTCCAGCGCCTGATCCTTTTGTAGTGAAAGATCCATCAAAATACATTTTCCAAGGCGTACAATTATTATTATCCAATGTTTCTTTATCAAAACATGGATGTTCAATTAGGAAATCAGCTAATACTTGCTCTTTCATAGCCTTTTCTGGGATATAAACTAAGTTAAATTGGAACAAATGAACTCTCCATTTGCTTAAACGCCCTTTTAATAAAGGTTGAGACACCATGTGTTTCATCACATCTAACGCTGAAACTATTTCTATAGTATGAGCCATAAAATAGTGTCGAAGCTTAACTGAAGCGTCATAAAGACTTAAGCATACCTTCTCCAAATATGAATATCGTTGTTCTGTTTCTTGAAGAACTCAACTTAAGTAGAATACTACTTGTTCGAAGCCTTGCTCATTCTCTTGTGATAGCATGCAACCAATTGACTAGTCAGCAGTTGACAAATATAATCGCAGTGTTTTCCCTGCTTTTGGAAAAATTAAAGTTGGTGGATTGACCAAATATTCCTTAATTTGGTCAAAGGCTTCCTGATGGCATTCTTTCGATACAAATGCTTCCTCCTTCTTTAGACGCAATAATGGCGAAAAAATTTTAGTTTTTCTAGCCAAATTTGCAATAAAGCGCCGGACATAATTCACTTGTCCTAAAAACGTTTGTAATTCGGTTTTGTTAGTTGGTTGCTTAGCGCTTATTACCACTTTGGCCTTATTTTTATCAATCTCGATCCCTCGCTGGTGGATCAAAAATCCTAGAAAATTTCCAGCGCTAACGCCGAAAGCACATTTCATTGGATTCATTTTAAGGTTATATTTCCTCGTCCTTTCAAAATCTTGTCGAAGGTGGTAAAGATGCTCATTAAATTCATTTGATTTAACAACAACATCATCAATATATATAGCCATTGAATCCCCAATTAAATCATAAAAAACACAATTCATTGTTCGCTGATATGTAGCACCGACATTTTTCAATCCAAATGGCATGACTACCCATTCAAATGTTCCTAATGAACCAGGACATCGTAATGGTGTTTTGTAATAGTCTTTTTCTTCGATCTTAATTTGATAATACCCAGCATATCCATCCATAAATGTCAGATATCTATGTCGAGTAGTTGCATCAATTAAAACATCCGCCAAAGACATACGATATACACACCCGAATTTTTCCATTCTTCTTAATGACTGGAATTATATTGGCAAATTTCACGTATTTAACGGGTCGGATAAATCATGCTTTCAGAAGTTTACCAACTTCCTCCTTAACAGCCTGAATGACTTAAGTTAACATTCGTCGAGGTTGTTGAATTACAGGTTTCCACCCTGGCTTAATTGGCAAACGATGCCTCACAATATTGAGGTCAACGCCTGGCATTTTATGATGTTCCCATGCGAAACAATCTATATATTCAAAAAGAATTGTTTTCATTGCCTCTTTCTCCTCAATTGACAATTTCTGACTCATGTATGTAAACCTAGGTACCTCTGTAGTACCCAAGTTCACTTCTTCTAAAGGATCTTGTGACTCTTTCCTTATGTCATCATTCCTCACCCATGATCTTTCTACCCATGTTAGTGGTGGATCCAACTTAGTCTGTCCTTTTTCCAGACATAAATCGTCATCTATTTCTATAGAAGAATCATTGATTTCTAAATTGTAATTCTTATTAAATAGCAAAGTCATTATAATATTCATAGAAATAAAAATAAACAGCAATTACTACATTCTAGTAATTAAACGGGAGTAAACTCAATTCCTGAAATTCCATTTCAGCCATTAGACCTTCTTCTTGAATGTCCTCTAATTCTTCAATTCGAATTTGGTTGACTTATTGAAGATATTCTGTTCTTCTAGGTCCACCATTTGCCATTGATCAAGCGCTTCCGCTCTTGGAGCCGAGCTCTGTCCCTTATAATCATTACTCAAATTAGTCACATTTATCTCAACTGTTGGCACATCAGCATAAATAATTTCATACTTTTTGCCATTCCACATGACTAACAATTGATGAAGGGAAGAACGAATAGAATAGGTCTTATGTAACCAACTTCTCCCTAATAAAATATTATAAGTAGTTATACTCCTAACCACATAAAAATGTATCGTTTTGTACACAATCCCACTTTAACTGCTAATGATATAATCCCCTCACAATATTCTGTAGTCCCAGTAAAACTAGTAACTGACACTTTACAAGGAATTATATCCTTCTCCGTTTTCCCTACCAACTGAAGAATAGCAATTGGCACAATACTAGCAATAGCGCCAATATCAATTAATTAAAGCCTTTCCCAATATTTGGTTTTCCAATTTGACTTTATTGTATAAAGGTCTACAATGGTCAGTATCTACACCTCTTCCAACGAATGAGGCTTTAATAATCCCATTAACCTCCTGATCTGTAAGGTCTCTATCTAATGCGTCATTACGAATTAAATTATTCGCTATTACACAATCAGAAATACCTGGTACTGGTAACTCTGAACCTCTAGTACATGATCCCTTAGCGCTGAATTCCTTTGGAAGCACTGTTACCATCATGCATTCCATAGTTCCAGGTTCTAATGATCACTGTATTGGTTTGAGATATTTATCAGTCACCAATAAATCCAATTCTGAATCTGAGAAATCATCCAGGTCATCATCTTCCTTATCAGCTCCCATAACTTGACCGCTTAGCTTATCAATGGCGTCAACACAAGCTTCAACAGCTTTGTCGATTTCATTTTTCGTCGCTGCTTCTTAGTCTTGGACCCTGATATCTGCGACCATAGCTTCTTGCATCAATTGCATTTCAACTTTAGCTCGAGCATTAGCTGCCAATGCCTTAGCGTGCTTCTTCTTTTGATTTTTATTTACCACTTTTTGTATTAGAATATTGGGTTGACTCTTTAATTCCCCCAGTGGCTTCCTTATAGTGCCTAAGACTTGCATCCCTTTTGGCCCTTTCTTGAACTACCAACCTCCAAATCTCGAATCCTTTTCATTGACCGGCACTGGTAAGCTGGAACCCATTTAGGATCATTTGGTATAGCTTGAATTCGAACAAGCTCAAAGTGTAGCATATCAGCACATCTGAAGCACATATTTCTTCGGAGGTTCTTCATGCATTGAACCAGGCGTGCATGAGATAGATCTGTCTCTAAGACATCCTTATAGGACTTGGAAGTTGTACCTTCATATGTCTTACCATATTTTCCTTTCACAGGTTCCATAATTTTGTCTTTCCCAGCTAGATCCAAAGCTTCTTCATCAATTGGAAGAAGAGAAAGTTTCCCATTCTGCACCAACTTCGCCACGAAAGCCCGAAAGGCCTGACACTTGTCAGTAGTGTGGAGTTCAGTCATATGCCACTTGCAAATTCCCTCAATCTCAGCATTATCCACCTTTGGGAAAACTAATAAATGCTGGTCTATAAGGTGATCGAACAAGCGCTGTGCTCGCTTCTCCTGCAAATCATCAGCAAAAATAGCTGATTTAGAAAAATCGAACATATTACATTCGAAATTCAACACTGAGAAAGGATCATCATCAGTCTTGACATTATCCCCACTTGAAAACAAAATATGACCATGATCAATCAAATCCTGCAAAGTATTTCGAAATACAAAACAATTATTTGTAGTATGAGATCGAGCGTTATGCCATAAACAAAAAGTTTTTCCTTTTTGTTTTAAGTTTTGAAGGAACCTTATGCTTCCCTTTTATTTTAATAATATTATTCGCATGTAAATGCCTAAAAATTTCCTCTCCTTTAGATATATCAAACGTATAGAGGCGCTTTTTAGTATTTTTCATATCTCTATTAGCAGAGATCTCTTTACGCTCTAAAGGTGCACACTGAAAAGGAGGTCNTATATCAAACGTATAGAGGCGCTTTTTAGTATTTTTCATATCTCTATTAGCAGAGATCTCTTTACGCTCTAAAGGTGCACACTGAAAAGGAGGTCAGAATTTCTGCAATATTTATTTCACAAAAATCTTCCTCTTCAAAGTTCATACAATTAAATGCTTTATGTCGCTGCTGACTTTCTTCACTCAATACTTGTTATATTTAGTTACTGACTTAGTGAGTTCCATAAAGTTTCTAAAGATGATTCCATCGAAACGTTTCCTAAATGGATTTTTTTTTTTTTTTTTTTTTTTTTTTTGCAAAAGGTTATCATTTCGTTTCAAATAGAAAAGAAATTATAATTTGCAAACTATCACACTAGAGTACAATCCAAAAGGACTATCAAATTGTAATTTGTAAAAATTGAGCAACAAACTTCACACTCATTAACATACGAACAAAAACAAGATATTTGACTCGAGCTATAAGAGCAGCTGCTGAGCATTCTTGATTACGAAAAATCCTTGTATTCCTCTCCTCCCAAATGACATATACTGCTGCAGCCAAAGTAATTCTGAACCAGATAGTTCTCAGATTACTTTGCTTGCCTTGATCATGAACCCATTTAATCTCTTCCAGTAATTCCAATCTGAGACTAGCAATGTGCATCCAAATCTTAAGTTCTGACCAGACCTCTTGAGAATACAAACAATTGAAAAATAAATGTCTGTGATTCTCCTCTGCAGACTTGCAAAGATTGCATCTGTTTACAAATTGGAAACCTCGTATTTGCAGATTATCTATGGTAGCAAGCTTGTGTTGAGAAGCTAAAGTCCCTATAATCTGATGACTAGGGATAATTCTAGGATGATGCATCACATAATACCATGCCCCATGGGTTGGAGAATCCAGGAGAAACTCATAAGCCTGATTAAACTGAAATTTGCCTTTTATCACCCAGGATTTCAAGGTTTCCTGAGCCCTCTACACAGAACCAGTATGAGAGATTAAAACATCCCTGACTACCAAGATGCCCTTAAAACTACAAAGAAAATGGTCTTTACTCAACACAGTCCAAATAGACTCTTGTTTGAGGAGGTAATGATGATGCCATTGAGACCAAAGACTTCCAGGAACATTATTGAGTTTCCAAATCCACTGACAAAGTTAAGAAAGATTCCAAGTACGGACATTCCTGATATTAAGGCCCCCTTGATGCCAAGGAGTACAAATATGCATCCAACTTTTGAACAGAAGTTTCTTCTTATCAACAGTAGCTCCCTAAAAGAAATCTCTGCATAATTTGTTAATTTTGGATACAATTTCCTTAGGGAAGAGGACCCTTGCACCCCAGAAACTCACAAGCCCAAACAAGACAAAGTTACTTAGTTGAGCCTTCCCAGCATAAGTAAGAAATTTAGTAGACCAATGCTTAGTTTTCTGCTGAATTTTTATGAGAAGGGCATCAAACATATTGATAGAGTATCTAGAAGTTCCCAGAGGCAAACCAAATATCTAAAAGGGAAATCAGCTACTGAGAAACCAGTGGCAGCAACAATTTCATCCTGAACTACCTAAGACACACCTCCTAAATAGATGCTAGTTTTTTCAACATTTTCAGAAAACCCAGAGATTGCAGCAAACTTAGTGAGAGAATTCTTGACTGCAACAACAGAAGGAACATCTCCCCTTACAAAAATCATCAGGTCATCAACAAAAATTAGATGAGTCATATTCAAAGCACTGCACTTTGGATGGTGAGAAACTAATGGTTGCTGACACAACTTCCTTAAAGATCTGGATAAAATCTCTATGCTAAGCACAAAGAGATAAGGAGACAAAGGATCTCCTTGTCTAAGACCACCCTGGCCAGGAAAAAAGCCATGCAAACCACCATTAATATTCAAATAATACCAGGTGTTAGTGATGCACCCAATAATCCATTTAATAAATTGAGGAAGGAACCCATAGCTGTGAAGCATTTCCTCAATAAAACTCCATTGCAAGGAGTCAAAGGCTTTTTTGATATCTACCTTAATAAGACACCTTGGGGAGACATTTTTCCGATTATACTCTTTAACCAAAGCTTGAGATAAAAGAATATTTTCATGGATTCTCCTATCTTTTACAAAAGCAGCTTGTTCTTCTCCAACTATAAGAGGAAGAACAACTTTCAACCTATGAGCTAGAATCTTGCTGACAGTCTTATAAAAGACAGTATAGCAAGAAATAGGTCGAAAATCCAGGACAGAAAAGGGAGTGGCCTTCTTAGGAATCAAAGTAATAATAGTGGAGTTAGCCTGTTTAGCCATATTACCAGTCTTGAAGAAACTTTGAATAGCAGCACAGAAGTCCTTACCTATTGTTCCAAGCTGATTTAAAAAACCCAGCTGAAAACCCATCCAAACCAGGACTACTATTAGAATCAATGCTAAAGACAACAGCTCTGATTTCTTCAATAGAAATGGAATGAATTAAAGTAGCCTAAGCCTCAACAAGGAGAAGAGCAGTACAAGTATACTCCTCAGATAAGTTGGACACAGGAATGGTTTGACCTAGGAGCTCTTTATAGTAGCCCTGAAAGGCTTCACTAACTTGATCCATGCCATGGCAAGCATTACCCATTTTATCATGAATAGAGCCAATAACCTGCTGGTGGTTCCCCTCAGCATTTTTTGAAAAAAAATATTTAGTTCCACTATCAGACTCTTGGATATTTTTGAGCTTGACTCTTTGATGAAGCATAGAAAGTTCAGCTTTTTTGAGAGTACAATAATTGGCTAGACAGGCTTTCTCCTCCTGCATCAGTTGAGAAGAGAAAGGATTCCCACTCAGGTACTGATGACACTGAACCAGGTGAGCCATAACATCTTTAACTCTATCAAAAAGATTATTATAAGAAGTTTTATGAAGTCTAGTAAGAGCATGTTTGACAGATTTAAGTTTTTGGAAAAAACAATATATGGGACTGCCAGAATATTTAGTGGTCCATGCATCATGAACTATCTGAAGATATTCAGGATGATCAATCCAAGAGTTAAGGAAACTAAATCTCCTCAGCATTTTCTTATCCTCAGAGATATGCACAATCAAAGGAGAATGATCTGACACTCCTGGCTCAGGAAAGAAAACAAAAGAATTAGGAAAAGAAGAGAACCAAGGAGGGTTTACAAGGACCTTATCAAGCTTTGACCAAACTCTTGAGTCTGGTTCCTGTTTATTAGTCCAAGTCATATCACAACTAGTGTTGTTCAGATCATCCAGATGGCAGTCAGAGAGACAAGAGTTAAAGAACATCATGTCATTCATAGAGGAAGGATTGGGACTGAGTTTCTCATCAGGACTTCTGACAATATTAAAGTCCCCCATAACCAACCAGGGCATTGAAGAATTCAGAACTCTAAGATGGTTCCATAAATCTTCTCTTTGGTGAGCATTATTACTCCCATACACAAAACTAATTCTAAAATCCATGTTAGTTTCAAAATGATGAGCACTACAAGAAACAACTTGAGCCTCAATTCCAATGTTAGTAATAGACATAGTTCTGGAATTATACAGAACCCAAATTCTCCCATTAGAATGTTTGTCATAATTGCAAATAATATCCCAATTTGCAAAAGATTTTTTCAAGATTTTGACAGCATTACTCTTTCTAATCCTAGTTTCTAGAATACCAATCATATCCAACTTTTTATCCTTTAAGAAATCAACCACCTCACTATGCTTAAGAGGATTATTAAAATCCATTACATTCCAAGAAGCAACTTTCATAATAAAAAAGGGGGAGGATCAGTGCTAGCATTTAACTCCACCACTATATGCTGTGAACTTCCTGAGTGAATTTCAGAGAACTTCATGATAGTAGAGGGTGATAACTCAAGGGATCTTTGGCCTAGCTGAGTGCATTCTGAGCCTACATTCCCTCTAGTCACATCCTCTTCATCAATCTGTCCTGCTGAGGTACCACCTGGTTCACACACCTGAGCCTCGATTGGTTGATCACAGAGAAGAACATTGCACTAATTAGGAGAGGAAGGAATCCCAATGTCCTCTTCCATAGAAATAGAACCAGTTGCCATAGAGCATTCTGATCGCTTTATAGAAGTTCCAGCTGAAGATTCCCCATTTACAGAAAAAGAAACAAGATCTTGTGAAACAGATTGCCTTGTCTCTTACTGTGATAAGGGAGCCTTCATGGGAACCCCTAAGGTACCACCTAGCTCACAAGAAAGTTGTTGGTCCTGACTATGAATCTTTTCCTGATTGGATGGCACAACTAAAGGAGTGTCCTCACTAAGGGTATCATTTTTCTTTTACTCCAACAAACCCTTTGCTTTTTCCCATTTACAATGTTGAATTGTGTGCCCTAATTTCCCACACCCATGGCAGAAATAAGGATACCATTCGTACACCACCTTTTGAATTACTGTTCCCACGAAGGGAATATTGAGGGTAACATGGTCAAGCATTACCTTTAAAACATCAATTTCAATCAAAACCCTTGCAAATGACAACTTAGTTTTGGAAGTTGTAGCTGGATCAGCAAACAAAGGCCTCCCCAAGTTACTAGCTATCTTACTTAGGACCATATCAGACCACAAAAACGGGTCTAAGACAGGAAGAAGGACCCAAACTGGTACTTTTGCAACCTTGTCCATTTTCGCAGAGAAGAAATGAGACCAATGCTTGAGAATCAAATAATTAGCCCCAATTTTCCATGGACCTTTTTTGAGAACATTCTCCAAATCCTCCTTGGAAGGAAAACGAAAAGAAAACCATCCTTTTTTAAAGTACTGACCAACAGGAACAGCTATTGAACTCCAATGTTTAGAAACAAAAGCTTGAACCATTTGTAGGGTAGGTTTTGAACCAACAACATGACCCATAAGAGTATTCTCCCAAAATTTCAATTCATCAGCGAAATCCATCTCATCAAAATCAATTACATCAGAATTTACAATGTCTTCACAAAAAAACAAATTCATTCCTTGTTGTTTATGATTATGAACAACCGAAGCCCAATTTTTCTCTTTAGGTTGATTTAGTGCAATAATTTTAGCCACAAAAATATCAATTACAGGATTAACAGTCACATTATTATTCACAGTATTCGTATCATCAGTATTATCCACAGAATTACCAATTGCAGAAGAATGTACCGATTTAGAAATAAAATTAGGGTTTTCAGCAAGAACAGGGGAAGTAGGATCAGTTGGTCGCGTAACAGAAATATTCACCATAGCTGGAATCTCAGAGCTTGATCAAATCAAGTGACCCTTAGAAGTTGTAGAACTAGCTTTCCCTACCCCAGAAATGGCGGTAATGAGGTAATCATTTACCGTAACCACATTTCGAAACTGGGTTTCCTCATTCTCGGACAAATGTGCCTCATTGTCCATACTTTCAATATGCATTTGGTCCTTCCCAGAAGGAGACACCATTTTAGAACGATATTGAGCAATTCGAGCTCTTGTGCGCGCCATTGGAGAAGAAGATCAAGCAAAAAAACAGAGGTCGAAAGAAAAGAAAGTCATGAAAAAGAGAGAAAAAAAATTTTTAGAGAGAGAAAAAAAATCATATGAAAAACAAATAGTTTCCTAAATGGAATTGTTAAACCATCTTAGGCGATTCTTATGAATTCTTCCTCTGGTAGATTCAAATGACACCTAATTTTGGCGTTTTTAAATGTAATTAAGTACTCATCAACAGGTTCTCCTGTTTTTGTTGGATTCTAGTTAAATCACTAATTGTTACACCAGGATCTATCCTAGTGAAGTGATTATGGAATTGACTCTTCATCGCCTCCCAATCTAGTATCTAATTGGGCGCAAAATGAACATACCAACTAAATGCGGTTTTAGTCAAGGTACTGGGGAATAATCTTAATTTTAAATAATCATTCTCCGCAGCCTATCTACACTGACTAGTGAACCAGGTTAAGTGTTCAATTGTTGACACATCCCCATCACCGTAGAATAAAGTAAAATCTGGAATCTTATAACCTGGTGGATATGGATATTGTCTATCCACCCACTCAGGATACGACTTCTCATGACGAATCCGTTGGTTTCTCTGATTTCCTGTATTCATATAATTTTCTATCATATGTTCAACTTGCGCCAGAATTGGCATCAGAATAGAACCATAGGCTTGTCCTTGATCAGGAAATTGATTAGGGGGATATTGATAGAATGGTTTTCCCGGATTCCCTCCTGCTCTGGCATAGGGATTGTTACGGCCCGCCTGGCTATGGTTTTGCCCGTGGAAACATGGATTATTGTGTCTAGTACCATTACCAACATGCGCCTGATATCTGAAATCCTAAGGCTCTGAGGTCCACCTATTACCCATCCAATCGCTCATGAACGGTGGAGGTTGTGTGCGGTTATCTCTCATTGGATAACCTGATGGAAGGTCTAGCCCCTCATTCCCTGGAACGGGTTGAGCGCTTGAGGTAGAATAACCACTTTGATGCAGTGACATCCTACCGGTATCCAGCGTTATCCCTGGTGAACGAGTACCATTATAATCAACGCCTCGTTCAACAGGCACACGACGCTGAGGACCATATACATTTTGAGTATTGCCAAAATGCCTTGATGACTCACCAAACTCAAACGCCCGGTTTTGAACGCCGGGTCGTTCAAATGATGTTTCATATGCTTTAGACTGAGTAGGTAAAGGATTTCGTGATCTAGGCACACTAAAACCAACGTTAATGGTTCTAGGATCGCCCCTAATATGTTCTCCATTGTTTATTCGTGCATTCATTTCTTAGAATCCATCATCCAATGATCGACACAACGGCTCATTTAAGCTATTATGTTTAACTATTAATGGCTCTAATTGGCTTATAACTTCATGAGCGATATCTCGCGATAACACTCTTTGTGTAGTAGTTAAGAGACTTTTCATCTCTTGTAAAATCCTTACTAATTCTCTTGATTGATTTTCCTCATGGTTTTCAGCAATTGATTTCACAATATTGGTGAAAACTCTAGCGTTTTCTTGTGTTAGAAGTCGATAATGCTCATGAAAATCATTTCTCATAGCTTCTCTGACTTCAAGTATCACATTATTCAGAGATCCTACATATTTCTTATGTAGTTTACGTAGATAACGCTTATTGGCGTCATCTATTTCATCTTACACACTTCTCGCATGATCAGATTCTCCATATGCATTAAGAAATTCATCATTAGGAGTAGACCTAGAACGAGGGCTTTCCAAGTTCCCTTCATGGGTAATCTCCAATGAATCATTGCTAGACTTTTTTCGTAAGGATACACCTTCAGTTTGAGCGTTCTGCTCTTGACTGAGATCGTCTGCTTCTCTCATTCTAGATTTAGATCTAGTTGAGTACATTTCCTACTTATATATGAGTTTTATTATGTTAGAAGAATCAATTTGTATTAATCCTCCCACTGTGGTCACCAAAAACTTGTTTGTGTGAAAATAAGATTAGTACCTCTAGGTACCTTGGAGGTCGTAACTACCCTCCTACACTTTGTGATCTACCCTTGTATGCAAGGGTTCGAGACACGATTGTAGATGCCTAATATAATTAATGTTAAATTACTTATTATAATTTAACCCTTTCGATGGTGAATGATAAATTACCAACTAAAACACAAGAATTTCCAATGCTACTTATATATCAAGAAAAAACCAATAACACAACATAAACCAAAGTCCTCACAAGTGATACTTGTGGTTAGTGATAAGCTAAATTACAAACTAAGGGATAGATGGCGAAATACCTCCATGATTGGATGAGCACCGCCATGCTATTGCTACACTAATCTAAGACTAAGATCTAAGGATAGACTAAGTTGTAGTTGTTGTTGTTGTTTGAGTTGTTGTTTGCTCGATGGATGAATGCTTCCTTATATAGGCAATCATTATATAAACTACCACTTAGTGGGGGAGCAGTTTTATAACCTCTCAGCGCCCCTGGATCCTCATTCTTTGGCGCTTGATCTAAGACCTCATTTATTATTAATCCCGTCTTGGGCTTCATCTTTAGATTTTATGGATCATTGTAACCTAGGTCCAATATATCATAGTTAGGCCCACTTGCCCTTAAAATAATAAATATAGTACCTTACTATATTTAGGCGCTAACATAGCTTAATGAAAGCTTCTTGTAAAAATCTTATACACTTTTGACTAAACTTAGATGAAAGGAGAGGTTGATACTTAAAACTATGGAATTGGAAGTATGCAACGAGAATTCAGCAAGTATAAGTCACAGTGTAATCATCAGTGGATTTTGAAATAAGATTGAGAATTAAAGTGCAGCGGAAATAAAATGTAAATAGACAAAATAAACAATGTTTTAAACAATGGCTCGATCACTACTCCACGACCTACGTCTAGCATTATTTTATTGAACGTTTCAGAAAGTTAACTTATAAAAACTAAAACCCCGAACAATAAAACAACTCCCTAACCTACTTTGGTTGTTATTGCTTAAAAGCTACTCCGCTTCCAACACTCTTTCTTAAAGCTACTCCGCAATAAGACTTTTGTTTTGGGCTACTCCTCCGAAAGACTTCATGCTCTGAAGCTACTTCGCTTCGAAGACTTCGTTGCTTAAAACTACTCTGCAATAAGACTTTTGTTTGGTTCTACTCGGTTTGTTAGAAGACACACGAATCTCAATATGATGAGATCGTCGAACACGAATAAATTACTTAGTGCAACTAAATAGCTCTTTAAAAGACTCGACTCAAGTTTGCAAAACACGACTCAAATATTTGAAAGTGATAAATGATTTTGCAAGCTTACTCGATTAAAGCATAAAGTCTTTTTCGATTTAAATATTTTTGTTGCACACTTGTCCAAATGAAATTAGTATGTTGTTTATAATGTCCAAGTAGTGTATACTTCACACATTTAACATCACACAATTGAATTGTCCAAGTATAAACAATATCGTTCAAAGCTTGCTTGGGCAACACTATAAAATGGGACGGTTTCTTTCTCAAGTAAACCAAGACCTTTACACAAGAAACTGGGTTACTTGCATAGGTAATCTAGCTTACTAATCCAAGTAATCTTGTTGCCCACACATACACAAATATGAGTTAATTTTTGCATTAAGAAACAATTTAAATGGTTGTGTTTATGAGAACCATAAACATTTCGATAAATGTAAAAGTAAAAAACCTATTTTTGGTAAGTGTCTTATTGTGCAAGCAAATTATATAGCAAGGCATTCAAAGCTCTATTTTATTCAAAGGCATCAAAACATTTTCAGAAAATTATTTGTGAAATTTTAAAGCTTTTTAACAACGGTTCAAATATTTTTGAAATGTTTCGTTCAAAGATGAGCTAGAAACCACAATGGACTTCACTGTGTATTTTAAAGCACTTAGTTAAATATCCAAGTTTAATGATCTCTTCCAACACCATCACTCTAACTATGACATTCTTCATCTTTGATCATCCTTGTGCAATTTTTATTGACGACTAGAGCTCTTGAGCTACAAGATTAAACTTAAGAGGCACACGATTGAATAAATAATGAGATTAATTTTTCGTAGGCATCATCAACATTAAAACTAATTAAATTGGGTTTCAACACATTGTTAATTTGTTGGTATATTTTCCTAATCTCTCCTTTATTTATTGTTCTTCCTTCATTAAGTTTGCTCATTACCTGTCTCAATCATCATGACTAGTTTAGATTCTATGATTATTGTTGTTGTTAATGTATTTATCATGATGATTAGTAGGTAGTGACCTTGCTAGGATTAGTGGGGGGATTATAGGCTTGATTAAGGGATAATACATGTATGTTGGGTTAATACGTTGAATTCTTATCTTCGTTCTAGCATATGCACACCACATGTTTCAATAAATGCTTGTTTGGCCAACTTGCTTGTTTCATTATTTGTTATATGCACCCATAAGATCGAGAGCCTTGGACTGCGTTAGAACTTACATATTGCTAGTGGACTGTCCTTGTGTACGCGAGAGATAACTCGTGTTGGTCTATGGTGGGGTTGTTAGACCGAGTGACTCAACCCATTTGCCTAAGTAAGACTATCATCAACATGAGTCTCAACCTTCTATAATTACCCTAGTCACCTATATGAACCAATTCTTCCTACTTTCCCTCTTATTGAATTACTTCTTGTTATTTACTTGATTTCATTAGTTTAGACTATAAACCCAATTTAATTGTGACAACTGTCCCATAGCTAGACTTAGATTGAGCAATTTAGATACCCTCGTCCTATGGGTTCGACCTCTACTTAATTGCTATGCTTGTTTGTTGAGATACAAATATTGTTTGGTGGTTTAATGACACATCAACAAACGCCTTCATCAAGATGGTTACTGTAATCTGAAGTGACCGAATAAAGTCCACATGGTTACTACTGCGAAACCAAAACACCGTTAGTTAGAAGGCGTTAAGCGTATTTGGTATTCCACCCTTTTATTGTTTTTGTAACACCCTCAGGTATTAAGGAGCCTTTAGCAAGACATTCCCCATAAACAAGACTTTTACCATATCAGAATACTGAGGCAGTGTATAACAAAGTATAGCAACCCAAAGTACTTTATTAAAATTAACATTTAATGATCTCGTTACAACTTAGCAAACTGAAACAGAGTTATTAAGATTACATTACTCGCAGCGGAAAATTAAATAAAGTATATAAAATAAATAAAGATCGTCAACTAGGTGAGCTAGACAACTAGGTAGACTCAGCCAATCATCCTCACGCTTTCCCTGAGCCCCCATGTCAGCTATCTCACCGTGCCATCAATCTACTCCCCAATAATGGTTCATCACAGGTGTTTACAGAATACACTGTCAACCAAAGGGTTGAGTAGGATAAAATAAACAGTAGATCACTTAACATAGTAATGCACAATCAATTTCAATTGCCAATGCTTAACCATTGAGCCAATCCTCGTAAACTCGTCCAGGTCATGAGCCTAAGGCAACTCAATCAATCACTCACGAATCACCCAGCGACTGAGCTTGGGGCAGTACAATATTCATCATTCACTCACGAATCACCCAGCAACTGAGCCTGGGGCAGTATAATAACCATCATCATCCTCACCATAACCTCTCATAAATTCATACCGTAACCAATGCAACATAATATGCATCACAATAACCAGCCATTAAATGGATCGAACGAATACCGTTCACATAACAAATATAGCACATTAAACCATCCAGATGAGTAGATTATCCTACCATTTAGCAAGTACTCTGCGTAATCAGCTAAGCAAGATAGTCAAAAGCGCTCGTCCACAAATCCGTCACCTAAACCATATAATTACCGTAATTACAAAGTAATCTAATTATGTTTAATTATTAAAGAACATATTACAAAACATTAATTAATTATATCAATTATATAAATTATGAATCAAATTTGGGAAACTAGGATCAATCGGGTTCATATAAGGTAATTAGAGGGTCTATGCATGAGTCAGGATATCAATGATTGGGTTCTATCGGATATGATGTCGCATCTCTCGGTCTTACGACTATCCTAGGTTGACACGGGCTAGCTCTTGCTTACACGAGGTCTCCCTAACATTTATGAGTGAGTAGTCTTATGCTAGGGTTATAGAGGGATTAGTCTTATGATAGGGTTAGAGGGATTATGATGCTAATCAAGGGATGATCGAGATTGTTTAGTGGGTGGATTAATTTTTGTTACTATTTCTAAATCATGCACATAACATGTATGTTTGATGAATTGCTTGGTTGAGAAATCTTCATATTCATCTATCTCTTGCATGCTAGCTATAAGATCGAAAGTCTTTGTTAGCATTGGATTGTTTTGATTTACTGAGAAGGTC
>VHZZ01000693.1:81361-97562 GCA_009801015.1 Silene noctiflora
TAAAACATAGAACACTATCAGAATTCATGCTATGTTATTTATGAGTGAATTTTATCCCACCATTTTTAAAACGCTGTGATTTTATTGAATAATATTTCCTCCATTCCACTTTTGGTGTCCTACTTTTTATTTTGGGAAGATTTAAGAGACAAATGTAAAATTACTACTTTACCTCTTTATTTCGGAAGAAGGGGTACAATGTCATTTTGATGGAGGGACCGATAGTTACAAGATTAGAGGTGATAGTGGTAGTCCACCATTTTAGCATACCAAATTTAGACAGAGAATAATTAATTTGGATAAATTTTACAAAAATAAATTACAATAAAAATAAAATGTAGGAAGTAGCAAGAAAGACATATTGAGCTGGTAATGAAACAACTCATGCGATTTCACAAGAAAGAAAATCAACTTGAATGACAAGTTGTTCGCTCCAACAAGGTACATGAAGTACACTTGAAAGTTCATTCTTTTATCCACTGCCCTAAATGATTACAAGCAACCTAACCAATACCCACCAAAACAGAAGTAGCGCAAAAGGAGGCGGCTATAATGATCTTGTGCCATAGAGAATTAGGAGGGCCTTAATAAATTCGATTGATAATTATCAAAGGACGGGTTTCAAAAGTGTTGACAAGAGACCGTGAAGAGTAATGAAAATGAGTAATAAAGTATTGCAAATAAGACTTTTGAGTGACATAACAGTCTAATTTTCACGATCTAATGCACACAACAATAGCTGGCAAACATTATCGAAAATTTCCAAATTAATTAAGAAACAATATATTCCTTTCAGTTAGAAGAAACAATAATAAATTTGGTGAAATTTGAATTAATTTATTTAAGTCACCAGGTAAAATAGAGAAGAAATATCATAGAAAACAAATTTAGCAGAAAAAGAACTTTATGTATTCACCAAATTTCTTTTTATGAATGAAGTTATAATATGAAATAGATGGGTAACATGTATTGGAATGGGTAGATTGTAGCTCTATATTCTTTCGGAAGTGCATGTTTGGAGCACATTGTCCTTGGCTTATTAAGTAACGACAAGGAGCGGCATCTATTCAAGGGAAGCGAATATGCATGTGGACTATGTCGTCTCCTTTTGTGAGGTAACAGACGTTAAAACTTTATAAAGAATAGGTACAGTATGCTCTGAGATGATTTTGAAAGAAGAGAAAAGAAAAGCTCAACCACCAAACACTTATACTTCAGGAAGATGTTAATAGTTGTACATTTTGCCCTCAATCTAATTTAAGAATCTCTTAAAGGTCCGTCTATGGTTCATTTTGGGAAAAACACCACATTTACGAGAATAACTTTTTGTATTAATTAAAAACCGGTGATACCTATAACAATGAAAAGTCTAACTACAAACCGCAACTATATACGACCCTGATCTTTTGGATTTAATTTCAGTTTTTTTCAGTTCATCAGTTCTGTTCAATTTCATTCATTTCACTTTACTTCAGTTCAGTTCAGCTCCATAAAGTTCAGTTTAGCTCTTTTCAGCCAAAAAGAACACGACCTATGTCCCTTAATATGGTACAACTATATGATTTCTACCGAAGGACACAACTTTTATATTAAATAGAGTAATAATTCAACGGTCATCAACTCCGAAATTTTGTTACATTTCGAATTCAACATAGTTGAACTTTTTGATCAACTTAAGTTTATATTGTTATAGATGAACCTATTGGGAGCCCCGTGCATCGCACGAGCTTCCAACTAGTATAGAAAAAAGGTGGAGCAAAACATAGAAAACTAAAATATGATGTAATTTGATGTGTTTCTTTTAGAAATCTTATGTGTCATGAACGTGTTCATTGTTATGTTGCAGAGGTCATGTTGTGAGTTATATACGAGTAACGAGTTTATAATTCAAAATTAAGTGTCGTAAATGAGATTGCTCTCTTACTTAATTCTAGGTAATAACTTCTGTATTATGGTGTTTGAGTTGGGTAACCTTGAATGGCGTGAGCTACATGCTGGGACGCTGGGTCCTGCATGTACGATTTCTAAGAGGATCTGGTTGAACCATCATTCGACGTTCACCTGACAAGAGGAACCGAGAATTAGGCGGACGTTTGGTTTGAAAGAGAGTAAAAGGAAAGAATAAGGAAAGGAAAGGAGGGGAAAGAAAACAAAAAGACTTGGATTAAAATCCTAATTTAATTTGGAAAAAAAATAGAGAAAAGATAGAGAGAATTAGGTTTGATATATTTTAGTAAAGGGTAGAGAAATGGAAAATTTTGTGTAAAAATTATTGCGAAAATAAACTCCGTTAAAAAAAAAAAAAAATTATACTCTCTTCGTCCCACTTTAATGTCCTAATTTCTTTTTTGAGAAAGATTTAAGAAATTGGGTGAAATTACAACTCCATCCTTACTAAATTTAGTAAGTTGACAATAATTATGGGATAAATTTTTGGAGGAGAAGGGAAATAAAAATGGGTTGAAGGAAGTTAAGGATGTAACAATAGAGTGAAGATAGAGAGAATTAGGTTTAATGATTGTTAGTCAAGAGTACATAGATGGAAAATTTGGTATAAAAAATATTGAAATGAATAAAATGTGTACAACAAAAATAAACTTGTAAAAAACCATCATTTGTCCACAATACCGCCACCACTACATTAATGGTTTTCTGCCCCAAGCTTGGCAAGTACCTCCTACTCCTCTCCATACTCTCGTCGTAATCTTAACCCCTTCGTAGTACACTCATGCCCTCACGAACCCAACATCTACAAACCATTACCAAACCAGCACACCTTTACACCCCACTTCTTCGACGACGATGCACATCGCCTTATGGGTTGTTGGTGGGCTCGTGGATGGTAGTAGGAGCTTGTGAGACCTATTTTAGTTGTGTGCTTTGATTAGTCGGTGGTAGTCGGTGGTGGCTATTCTGGTGGGTTGGGAGTGGATCCAAATATAGTGGGATTGAGGTGGACCTTTTGACTAAGATTCGAGGGAGGTGCGTCGTCAGTGATAAGGTCGCGGGGATTGTGTTGCCAGGGTTGAGTAATTAGGGGAAGTGCATTGACGAGGGTAGTAGAGTTGTTCTTGGGGCCGACCTAATAGGGTCGTCCCGTACAGCCTGCTAACAAAGCAAGCTTGAACAATGTATTTTCCAAAATTTACAAAGGTCCGGTCCAGGAACCCGTCAAAAACTCGCAAACTCTCATGTCCGTGGGCCAAAATAATCATGCTTGCTCGGGCTACGATGTCTCAATCCCGCATTTGACCACCTTATTAGGTAGTAGTGCTCATGGGCGAGTAAAGTGGGGAGGACAGAACCTATCTATGCAATTTGGGAACTTTGTGCCTGGGTTACTTAGAAAGGGACAAGACACCGTGGGGGGGGGGGGGGGGGGGGGGGGGGGGGGGGGGGGAAACATACATTAACAAGGAGGTTCAGTACTTGTAATTCCCTTACCCTTTTCCAAGTCTCCCGTACTAAACACCCTTAATAGATTACAAAACCTATCTATGCAATTTGGGATTCTGACTATACTCGCCAAATCGGTAGATAAGAAAAACCTTGCTTAAGAATCAATGCAGCATTCTAGGCATGACTGCATTAGAGTTAATAAGCCAAGGTTACCTGATTCACCGCATGCCCATGTTATATGTAAAACAGATTGTGTTTAATCCGTGACACACCTGACACAGTTTAGTACTCCTTAATTCATTTAGGTTGAGCAAATCAGCGAACTTGACAAGTTTTGGGCAAATCCATGCACAAAACATGGACAAGGATCATCATGAAGTTTAACTCTGAGAAATCCCCTCAAAACCATGAGGTAAAAGATCTTGTTCAAAAACACTAGACAAGAGTTGAAAGGTAGCAAATATTTGAACGATAATTTGAGCAATTAATAGAACATCCTTCCTCAAACGAGAGAAGGAAACAATGGATGTCTCAATGTGAATCCCTCTACAAAGATCATCTAGAAATTAACAAATACCTAATAAAAATGAGCTAGAATGCCACTGATACTGCTTCCAAGAACTACGTCCTAGTCTCTGACATGTATCCCCAACATGATTCCACACCGAAGAAGCTAGTTAAGAAGGAAAACCTGCACAAAGACGACAGATCTTCAACGTCTGTTTAAATAATTGATGGATTAAAGGAAGGATCAGATGTATTGATCAATACTTGGGGGTAAATGGCGCAGTCTCACAAATAAAATATTGAGGTGAGACTGCTTCTTTTGAGGATTTGTGATTCAAATAGCGGCCGGTAACTTACTAGTGAAACCGTTCCTAGGCCTCTTGCATGATATGATATCAGAAAAGGAGTCGACCAGCTGACCGGCCAAGCTCTTCGGCTCGTCCATGAGAGTTTGAATGAAGGTGTGAACAACCCGGCGCTCTTGCTCAGTAGATCTCAGGCTAAACCAAGTCAACAACTTCAATCTAAATTCCTGTTTTATGTGGCCCTGACATTCCAAAAGCCGGATGATCTTTACACAATTCTCAAAGTTTCCATCCAAGGATCCGGCCCCAGCTAAAGGATGATGTGGGGATCCATTTACCAGAGTACTGTCACAATCATGGGCCTCCTCCATTGCACTTGAAGCCCTCTTCCGTTGGGCCTCCAGCAAGGAATCAACAGCAGGAACATCTCTGTTATGGGTGGGGGGCCAGGCCTGTAAATCGTCACTAGGCCCACTGCCGTTCGACCTAGCCAGCCAATTCTTACCAATACCATTAGAAGCAGCATCGTCATAAGGCTCATCCCTTGAAGATTCAAGAGGTGGGGTCAGAACTTCATTTAAATCGGGCACATTTGCAATGTTTAGGTCAAGATTGCGAGATATAGGAGGTGGTGGCGACAGGTGAGCTTTTGGAGATTCAGATTTTGTTACACCACAGTATTGCTCGATATCAGCATTATAGATTCCATCCGAATGGCCTTGTTCTTGGGCCCAAGCTAAATGCAAGATTTTACCTAGATCCCGAACCCTAAATCCAGAAGACGGCCCTGCAACATCAGCGGCTAGGTTCCCAACCGCAGCAGGGTTCTCCTTACAACCTGATGACGAGGCATTTTTATTAAAAATCTCGACACTCTTGGTAAAACATTTAGCCTCAGAGTGGCCCAGGTCACCGTCTTCTGTATAAGACATTATTCTAAAGGTGTACTCAGTGCATGGCTGGAGATCTTTTACCGAGATTCTTTTTTTATCTCTTGGAAAAATAGCAGCGGGTTCTTTTGGGAAGGTCTCTTCCCGGGTTTTGCAATACCACAGCTTATAGCCTTTGATGGAATCAGTCAATGGCATGGGAATGTCAATCAAGACTATTACAAGAGAAGAGGAGGCAATTTCTTCAAAAAGGAACCTGCAAGCAGCAGGGAGTGAAACCACTGCCCAAGTGCCAAAACAATATCCATAGTTATACATTTATACACCATTAAAAATTTATTATGAGCAACTGTGAAAGCTGTTACTACCCCCAATCCACCATCCCACATGCATTATGGTCCCCATTTATATCTATTGGTCAACTAATATCAATTTTGACCATCAATTTCTCCATATATAAATAGAAATAGAATGGAAATTTTGTCATGTTCGATTTATCAAAGCAAATAATCTCATATTATCATTTAAAAAAAGTTGTTGCTATTGTACAATGAGCAGATGTCAGTCAAACAAGAAATAGCACACAACCACTTAAGTCGAATAGGAACAATAAACACAGCAGGCGAGAGTATTAACTAACCTGTACAATCGGCAGTTGAACTAGGAACCTTTGCAAGCCATTCTTCAGCTTTATCAATGGCGTTAGAGCAGAGTTTCTGTACATCACCAGCGATAGCAAGCCTACTGACAATGCCTCTAGCCATCTTGACAGATTCACCATTCATGGGACCCACCTCCGCCTCGAGCTTTGCCTTAGCTTCTGTGACAATCTCATGGAGCTCCTTAAACCTTGAAGTATTATCCAGCAGCCTGTAACTCAAAAATACCCTATAGCAAAGCACGTCTACACGTCGAGCATCTTTTGCTATAGATAACTGCTTTTTCCAGCATCTGCCAGAGTAAAGAAAACTCATGAATCATATAATTATATAAAACATTATCCAGCACCCAAGGGATCCCACCTAAGGTAGGGTAGGGAGCTCAGATATACACAGCCTTAATCCCATTTTACAAGAAACATAAAAAGGTTTTTTTATAATGAATCACAAGTCCACAATAAGATAATTGCGTATTGTGTTGACAATGCATTTTCAGTGCGACCACTTTCATGAGTTATTTTGCTTTATTCTACCATGTTATTATAAAGTCAGAATTGTGAGTCTTTGGCTCCATTGAAAATGGAGAGGTAAAGTTCTGTATACATCATTCCACAGCCTCCAAAAAGGCTTCCCCTAGGCTAGGTAAAGGGGCACATAGTGGATTGAATATTTGTGTGTTCAACAGGCATTAGTAAGTTTGTTTCATTCGGCTCTTTTTTAGCGTTTTACAATTTTTCATGGAAGACTAAATTCCACTTCGATTGTTTGCAAGGTGCATAACTTCCAAATAAGCTTAAGCTTAAGTTTGCATCTTTCCACATAAAAGCAAATAACTTACCCCAGTATCCCAGAGACTTTGCCACAAGAAGCACAACAGTAGCTCCCATCCAACTGCATGTATTGCCCAAGCTTCACAACACCTAGCTTTTCTTGTTCAAGTGCACATTCAATGTGGCAAGATAACCCACAGGAATCACCTAGTGAACCCTCTGATTCACAAACCAACCAAAGACTTGGGTCTTTGTTATCATCAAACCGGTGACAAATACAACAAGAGCACCTCCTGCAAAATGCATCATCTAGCGACAAGAGAGCTCTACATGCAGAATTTTTACAAATCCAGGAAGTTGAACATCCAAAATCAGACTTTTCCATTGATGGCGTGAAGCGAAAGGGATTTTCACCCTTTCTGGGTTGCTTCCGAGACCCGGAATTGGAAGATGAACCCTTCCTGTTCTCTGCGTTCTTGAGGTTTTTGTTGCATGCTTTTAGCGGCTGTTCCAACATTCTGCTTTTCAAAGGGGGTTTTATTTTTGTTTCTTTCTCAAAGCAAGTCTTTAACAGTTCTCGCTTTGGACCAGATTTCAGGAATTTCTGGGAACTTTCTAAGCCTCTCAATGTATAACCTAAATATCCATATTTCTCTGGTGTGCTTTGTAAACTAGAGGAGTGACTTTGAATACCTGAAGTCCATGAAGGATGATAAGCTCAGTAAGATAATTGCTAAATACACAACGTTGCCGAAATCAACTACCGTAGTAAAGTCATTGAGAAATGGTCTATATGACCTGAGTTTAAAACCACATCACAGAAGAACACATACGTTTACGCCAATAAGAACATATCACAAGGGGAGGAATGAAATACCATCCTCTTATGAGTCTAAACCAAGCAGCCCAATTGTCTGACTACAACATAAACAAATACCCAACTAACCCAATTGTTTGACGAAGAACATCTATGTAATTTGAGTGTGATAATTAGAGGATTAAATACACTTTCACTGCAAATGAATATGGGGCTATTAAGAATTAACTAGGGTTTATAGCTGATTTATTCTGATTAAAAAGTGTGGGTTAGTATAAAACATCATCAACAACATAAGAGCCTTAATCCCAAAATGATACAAAAGTCAATCTAAATCTATAGGTATAAAAATCAAAAACCCAGGTTTCTTTTATAAGAACATGGATACAAAATACAAATCAATAACAATAATATTTGGAAGTAAAAATAAAATTACGGTTCGAAACAAAAAAAAACACGATCTGCTCAACACGTAGACAACATGCAAAGAACACTGTATTCATAAGTTTCAACAATTTATTTTAAGGAGTATCTGGAAACAAAACCAGACCAATTAATAATTAATCTTGAAATTAATAAACTTGCTTTGGTGAAATAAAGAGGCAATCCTAATAAAACTTATGAACAATAAACATAAAGGTGTGAAACAGATTCAGTTTCACAAAAGGGACATTAATTGGCCATAAGAAAGAAGTATTCTAGATCGTCCGATCGGATATAAGTGACTGAATGCACAAATGAGAAAAGAGGGGAAAGGGAAAACAGACCCTAGATCAAGGATGAGAAGCAGTCAGAATAGAGGATCTAGGGTTTAGATTTAATATCCAAATGTACTAGAGAACAGAAAGAAAAATGGAAATGTGGGATACCTGAAAGACAAAGACGGCGGCGGCCAAGTAAAATAGAGAAAACTAGTGAAAACCTAAAAAAGATACTAGAGAATAGAAGTTCAGAAAATAAAAAGAGGATAATGCTCTCACAAGGAACACGGACTCGGTCCTTTTATATACGTCTGAAATTTTTTAGCGATTCATAAAATCATTTATTTGAAAATTTCAAAGCGCGCCCCCGTGTATGACATTATGGAAATATGCATTGCACAAAAAAGGTAAGAGCTTTTTATCACACGCTACACATGTCTTGTAACAATTTTAACATCCCATGGCAAACAATGAACCCATTTACTTAATCTGATTCTCTAAATTATTAAAATTTCTCAAAATATTTCTAGACTTTAAAAAGTGGTAAAGAAATCAGATAATAGAAGGAAGCACTAGAAACTGAGAAGAGCTCACGTGAAAGAGATGTGAGTAACTAATTTAAGATGTAACATACTGACGTTACTGAAGTTGGAAGATTCACCTGATCACATAACAAACATATGATGTCAAATTACACAAGTCATTGTAATTCAATGTCACAACGTTCACTCTCTTAAAAACAACCACAGCACACTCAACTCTTAGGTTTATCCATAAACCATCCTTTTATTTTTAACATATAATCACATAGAGAAACACTTTATACTTTCTGAAAGCGGAGCTACACCTCAGGCTGAATACGCAATAAGAAATAATTATCTAACTTATAGGCTTTAGTTATCACTTATCAACCAGTTTGCCAAAAACAGATGGCTATTTCCGGAGGTAAGTAAAAAAGAATACTTGACAAAATTAATAGTGCCACCAACAAATCTATGAGATATATCAGTTCATTGAGAAAAACAGCAAGAAAAAGAAAGGCAATTGATACTGAGATCCCCAACACTTTATACTCTTCAAATATATCTAGGATTTGAATGCATTTTAATTATTAAGTGATTCCTCCCAAGATCATAACCATCAATGCAGACTGATAGACAATCACCCAACTGTCTAGTCTAACTAACAGATTCAAGATTTTGATAGTAAAACCAACAGAGAGGTTGTTTCCACATGATTCCAATGCCTCAAAGGTTCCAGCAAATTGCTGGGTAAGAGGGTGGGTGGGGGAGTCAGACGTACACAGTATCACATAGAGGCTTTCACATCACCAAAATTAAAAGAAAGAGAATAATGCAGAGACATTCACAACTTGACATGCACATGAAAACTTTTATCAACCAAAATTATTCGCTTAGCTTATTGATAGAGCACCAAATGAATCAACTTCTTCCGCATTCATAATAATGCACCTGAAAAGCAAGCAAGATTCATTCCATAGATTCAAATGGTTTTGGGCCATACCTTCAACA
Source organism: Silene noctiflora (assembly GCA_009801015.1). NCBI lineage: Eukaryota > Viridiplantae > Streptophyta > Magnoliopsida > Caryophyllales > Caryophyllaceae > Silene > Silene noctiflora. The sequence continues at coordinate 90,942 of VHZZ01000693.1, forward strand.
GAGAGACGATCTTTTAAACTCATGCTCAACTCTCACAGTGCCCAAATTCAGCTAGCATATGTTCATTTGATAAAGAATCAGAGTGATATTTTTCTGTGATCATTCCTTCGTAATAGTTCCTCCTCCTTTTCTTTCAGGCATGAGAATGTGTTACCATTGAGCCAACATGGACTCAAGGATGACAGCCAACTATAACAAAGTTACACAAAAGATTCTAGAATCAATAGAATGACAAATCAAAGTGTAACACAAAACTATTGTGACAATTTTTGTCACAAAACAAAACACTCTAAAAAGCTACTCCACGTGTATTATTCATCGCTAATGAATAACAAAAGTGGTGTAGACGTTACGTAGTAAGAAAATGTGAAAGCAGCAAGTGCAAAATTCATTGGGGTCAAGACTACAACAGGTCAACAAAAACAACAAAACCTTAGTACCAAATTGATTTGGGGTTAGCAAACATGATTCGTCATATGGAAATCTTCAATAACATAGGGAAATTATCCAAGTAAAACCGGCAAGATAGGCAAAAAGAATATAGTAAAAACTAAAAAGCGAACAAAAGAAAAGACAGAAAATTACACAAAAAAGTGATGCACAACTAAGTGGGAAGCAAAATCAAGAAGGAAATTTGGGGCTGCCAAAGGTACACGCAGTAACAAAGACGTGATCAGTTCTCATACAGCTCACCCGCTATTTATTCACTATCTTTCTTTTCCCTAAAATTACAATCTTTAATTTATTAAAGCGGAAGATAACATAATCCTCTATATACCTTCCTCGAGACTTTTGGGAAAGTCCAAGGGAAGGATTAACAGCGACTTCCTCATGATCATTATACTTCCTATCCTTTAGTAGTTATGAATGCCAGTAATATGAGAACCTCAAGCATCACACAATCAAACTTTTCCATTCTGGACAAACACCATCATGTCCATCAAAGAGTAAAAGGCTAACCACGACTAGCAAAAACAATGCGTTGCCTTCCAAATTATTTTGAAACTACCAAACCCTAAAAGCTTTGGAAAAAACGCGGAATGGTGCAGTCCTCTGAATGCTGACTACCAGTACCAGTAGCATTAGCATGTAAAGCTTAAGAATTCAATGGAATCAAACATAGCAATAAATTCCAAATCGGTACCGGCTGAATGACTACCGTAATTAAGTTGATATAACCAGTCTTGCATTCCAGAAAAGAACATGCATTAATACAATTCATAAATACCAAAACATTTGTTATAGATTATGCAAAAAAGAAGACTTTAATTAATCAACAATACCAAATTTAGCAAGTACAGAATCATGGCAAAACAAGATCGAAATTATAATGAAATAAACAACACCCAAGATTCATGGATGACATATGTGCACGGATCTGAGTAACCCACAATCTGAAATTTAATGAAGAACAATAAATAATACATCAAAGTAAATAAAATTTTAAAAAACAATAAAAAATCGTACCTTTAATAACTGTAAAATTGGAACAGGGGAAATTGAAGGGGTTTAGGTGAGATAATATAAACCCAGAAAAAAATCAAAAAAAAAAAAAAAAGCGTGGTAAATGAGGAGGGGTAAAAAAGGGGAGAGTATTGAGAGCAAAAATGGTGGGCGTAAACCGAAAATAGGAAGAAGGTCTCTCTCCCCTCTTTTGTGTTGTTAAATTGTTAGTTGGTGAATGAAAATATATATTTTTTGGTGAAAAAGAGAAATTTGTATGTGGGATTGTGGCTTTGTGGGGTCTCTTTTGTATTTGGTCACCTCCTGTGTTACTCGATGTGCGTGAGTTTAAGTTTATTTTAGGCTTGCCTCATTAACTTGATAATAACATACGTCACCACTCCACACAATCAATACCACCATTTTTTTTTGCCAACTATTAACGATTATCCGTAATCATTTTATTTGTATTTGTAATTAATTTTGGCATTGCTATATCACATTTCTAAATTTACTCATTACTCATTATGCTTTTATTTTGCCAACTATTGTCATTGTAACGAGGAAGGTGAAGCGACTTCCGAGCCTGTGAACCCTGAGTGGGAGTAGGTTTTGGATGATTTTCTCTGTGTTTGAAGTCGGCAAAGGGATGCGCGTAACCGAGTAAAGAAGACATTCTGGGATCTTTTCTTTGGAGATCGAAGGTCGACCGTTGTGCAGGCTGAGGCTATGCGGATTATATCCGAAATGGCCAAGGATAAAGACTTCGATGTAGTAGAGGCGAAGTTAGCCGAAATCGAGCTTTATCTTTCCAAAGTGGCTGGAGTGCCTACCTTGCCGGAGTCCTAGTGTAGGAATTTTTTTATCTTTGTTTGTAATAGATAGCTTCATGTATTAGGGAACGAGTAGCTTCTTCGACAATCTTTGTACCTTTATTCCTTTTCTTCGCGAGATAGAAATAATGATTCTTATTCTTTTGCTATGTGCATGTGTTTATAAAAGGATTTGTCTCACTTCGCTTTTGGAGATGCACTCTCTTGGGGCTCCTTAAAGTATACATTGTACCTCTTGTTTCACTGATGTCGACTAATGTCGATGGTGACACAGTTGTTACCCGATCTGTTGGTGGTTCTTGTCCTTGCCTCTCGGGCAGTTCCTCGCCATCCACCGTTGGTATGCTAAGCCGATCCCCGTCTCCTCGCGAATTGTCCCCCGCTGTTGTTTTAGACCTTAAGGCGAAATTGTCTAGCCTTAGCTCGACTAGCAAGGTCTTCGAGAGGGAGGTGTACCGACTACACTTCATGTTCCGCCGCCTGAAGGGTAGTTTGCCCTTGGGGCATCCGACAATGGCCTCGATCAGGTCTTCTCTAAACCGATGTAGTATGGTTGTGAAGCTAGTTCGGAAGTACAGAGCAAAACTGAAGGGTCGCCTAAGATGTCATATCGGACGTGACTCGTTGGGCCGACCCTCCTCTTCTGTGCCAGAGGGAAGATCGGGCTCTCCGGAATCGGCCTCTTCTCGAGCATGAGGTCGGCTTGCCACATGGACCTTTGGTCGGGGAGATGGGTCCCGTAGTCCTCTCGGTAGGCAGACTCAGACTCGTTTTTCTGGTCGTTTCCCTTGTATCTTCACTTTGTAGTTGTATGTACATAACCTCTCTTTTGGTCGGCCAGTATGTTGGGTATAGTCGTGATTTCTTTATCATCCCTGGGATTTTCGGATCCATTTAGTTTTGAACCTTTGAACATAGTCGCTTTTTCCGCTTTTTCATACACGTGTCACCCTCCGATTCCTTGGGGGATTCGGTCGGGGGTGGAATGCATTTACTCCTTCTTTGGCTTTCTTCTATAAATAGAACTGCAATTGCCTAGGGTTTTTGCATAATCCGTTTCGCACTTTCGATTAGTGGAGATGGGTTTCAGAGCGCAACTTCTCCATTCTTTTTTTTTCCTCGCCATAGGCCTTCTCCGTTGATCTCTGCTCCTGGGGTGATCGAGGGGTTCTACTTTACCAAGAAAATTCTTCTCATAGAAAACACAAATGGCCATCACAGCCCTCGTAATGCTTTCTTATGGATTTCCTCTCTCCATTACTTGTTCGGTTTTGGATGAGAATTTTGCGTAACATTTGACCCGTATCTGGCTTGACTTGTCGGGAGTCACCAAATTAGTATTTTTATCCACTACAAACCTGACTAGTAGCAAGGGTAAGTAGGGGTCGATCCCACAAGGAAGGTCTATGTTTTTCGTGTGATTATGTAAATAATTCTAAGTAACCAAATTTGGGGGGTGTTTGTGATTTGAGTCTAAAACTAACAAAGTAAAGTAATAAAAGATTAGAGTGAAACAAATGATAAAAAGGTCTTGGGTCTTACAATTTCCACAAATGATATAGTTTTGATCATTGACTCATTAACTCTAGTTACTCTTGAATACTTTGTTGTGAAAACATGGATTTTCTACTTCTCCTTACTTTTAGTTATTCACTGCGAAAAGCGCACATAAACAACCCTTATGGTGATGACAATCTAGTCCAAGCGTATCTAAATTCAATCATGCCATAGATTATAACTAGAGAAGGTTAACAAAGATGAACAAATGCATACACAAGCGGTTACACTTTAATTCATATGATTATATTCTTCTACAATTCAACAAYGATGAAAAGCATACAATTGATGAACAATAGTTGCTACTAATGTCTAAGCAAGTGAACAAAAGATTCAAATTCCTAAACTAGCAATAGATTAATGATAAGACAAACTAGGTGATCGAACTAGCAAGAACTATCAGTAATCATAACAATGAATCAAGAATATAAATCAATACTCAAGAGATAAAAACATAGATTAAAAAGTCTTACAAAATACTAATTCATTTGCTTCAAATGCTTGACCCAAGATGAGGGACTTAGTCTTCCATACAAATGAACTAAACTAAAATAAACTAAGAAATGGAAATAATAGAGAATGAGAAGAAGTGTAATGACATATGAGAAGTGATGATAGAATGTAGAATAGAATGTGTGTGAGAATGATTCTAAATCCGGAGTATAGGGCTCCTTATATAGTAATCCTAAGACCAAAATTTAAGAATCCCTCGAAGCATCCTATGTTCATAARGKYASSCATCCCCGATCGGGGACGCAAGAATCCGGATTAATTCTCTTAAATGRCCATATTAAATGGCCATGGAATCCAATGAATTGCATTGATGCGTCTTTATTCACCCGGTTAAAGCCTCTTGAGTGTGGAATATGATAGCATCCAATGTTGCATTTCCACAAAGCTATTTGGACTTCCTTTATTGGGCTTGAATTCTCATTTGTTTACATTTGCCATGCATGATTAATTTGGGCCATTTCTTCAATATGTGATCATTTCTTTCACCATTTTAAGCTTGCATATTGAAGTATGACCCAATCCAATTTATTCTTAGCTTGTGAACTCGATGTTTGCTCTCTTGACGGGATTTAGCTAACGAAAGCTATAATTCCTACAAATTACACTAAACGCATGCAAAACATCTAGAACACGGGATTAGCTCAACTAAACACTAAAAGTAGTGAAATAATCATAAAAACCGTGATAATATAGGGGATATAAACATGTATAAAATGGTCTAATCAAATTCCCCCAAGCTAAACCCTTGCTTGTCCCCAAGTAAGCATAAGAAATTAGGACGACCCAACAAATGCAAAATCCCGAAATAGCTATAGGCAATATGATTCAAAACCCGAAACAACATGGGCAAGGGATAAAGCATTAACATAGTTGAGTTTTACATGACGGCGTAACGTAAACAACTTCAAATGAACCTTTAAGCTCTTGCATGATCTTTTGATTTTAGGACTCTTACGGTACACTCATGCTCAAATTTATATGTGAAAGGACATTTTTATGTGAGTAATACTCACCTATCCTCGACTTATGAGAGTGTGCCCTTAATCTAATATGGTAGTCAATTCAAATTCAAGTCATAACAATCAATAAAATGCAAGTATGAAAAGAAGCCAAAGGGTAAGAAGAAGGCATTTTGTGATGGGTAGAAAAGGGAACATATGAGTTATGGATTGTGGAGCTAAGGTCAAGCTAACAACCATATGAAAGGAGGTTCAATCCCAAATAAAACTCAACATTTAGAGGTCAAAAGAATGATACAAACCTCTTTTTTCCGACATAAGAAATTCCTCCAAATATTTTTGATAAGCATATGAGAACTTTTTTAATTCAAACCTCTTCTTTTTTTTTTTCCTTCAATTCAAAGCAATGGTTTCTTTTTTTTCTTTCTTCTTTTCTTTTTTTTTCATCTTTTTCATCTCATTTCCATTTTATTTCTTTCTTTCATATCAGAACCCGGAGAATGAACATTCCGGCATAACCAAGTTCGCAATGATATATGACAATAATAAACAACCCAATTGAGCACCTTAACACTAACAAAGCTACTAGTTTGACAAGATAGGCAAGTTTTTAATGTAGCTAGGCAAAACATGTGAAAAAAAGCTAAAGAAGGGGCAATATAATCATGTGAATGGCTTCCAATACAATGCAAATTATGAAAGTAATGCTTAGAAGATGAAACAAAGACCATACTTATGTGTATTGTTATGACACAAACCACAAGGAGACCTACACTTACCTAAGTGAGACCAAATATGGATGAATTGGTCTAATGAAGGCTCTACCTTACCATATTGTGGCTTGCCAAAAATCAAGATCAAGCTTATTCAGTTCAAAATTCATTAATTTACCTACTATGTCAAGACTTCCCCATGTAAGCATATATCCCACAATATGAACAAACAATAAGCCAAAAGCAAATAAAGGGACATGCAAATGGTAAAGTCAAAGAAAATGGCAAAACTGATAGGCAAATGAAACATTTTCTCAAAAATTTCTCAAACATTTCTCAAACATTTTCTCTAAAATTTCCAACATTACTAACTAAATGCAAAAACTAACTAACATGCAAATGCATTCCCCCCCCCCCCAAGCTAAACATAACATTGTCCTCAATGTTTCACAATTAACACTACTACAAAAACAGCCTACAACAACTGCTATTAACCGTTGTTAAAACTAAACACGGGCGTTGTTGAAGCCTCCGTTGTTAAAAGTTTTAACAACGGTTAAATATTTTTAAAAACCCGTTGTTGAAGCTTTAACAACGGTAAAT